>CANNZV010002081.1:0-114615 GCA_947561585.1 Caprella mutica
GGAGAGATCCGGTCAAAGGTCAAGGTCAATGTCATTTATAACTCAATAAGTATTGAACCATATTGCATGAAACTTAGTGGGACGATTGGTCACTATCCAGTCACCAGTATATCAGATTTTGGTAGGAAAACGGATAAGCGGTTGCGAAGTTATGCGCTCTACCGAGTGCATCTAATCTAGTTAACTATGTTCTAATTAGCTTAACTGATTTAAAAATGTATTTAAATATATCAGTCCACCTTCAAACATTTTATATTGTTTTAATATCTATGAAATAATGAATTAAACTCTAATTTTGACTAAATAACGAAACTATATAAAAATTTACTAGTTATTGCATGCATTTATGCGCAAACTTCAGTCTTCCTGAAATAAAAATGTCAGCAAAGCATTAATTAAATTCTCTCATATTTAGAATTAAAAATTAGCAAATTGCATCTAATTATTATCATCTGAGAACGATGAACACGAAATTTTTGCTCAGAAATGGAGTTTGGTGAGAAAAAATGTAGCTAATTACTATTCATAAAACACAGGCAATTTGTTTTAATTAACTCATCATCAACGTAATGAAAATACAAGCTATTTATAACTATTTATAAAGATGTTTGAAATACATTGGGTAAGTTACGAATTATCGGTTTCCACATCTTCGGTCATATAAGAAAAAACATATTAAAATCATTAGATAACACTGTGTAATGATAATAATTTTATTTTGTTTCCTCATTTATGACCGAAGATGTAGTACTGACCGATAATTCGTAACTTACCCTAGATGTGATGATTGATAAAAATATCTACAGAAGTAACTAAAATATTCTTATCATTTACCGTAGACTTTTAAACTTCAAATTTATGTTTTTAATAGACAATATTCAATATTTGAAATGAAAATCTATAAGGCTTGATAAGATATTATGAACAAATTGGTTTGTTTCACTATATTTGAATGCGTTCAAATTTATATCAATATGAAATAATTTGAATTAAATTAAACATTCATAATAATTTATACCTATACAATATAAATTATGCATTTTAAAAAATTCAATTTCACTTACACTGAGAAAAAATACGAGTCAAATTGACTTAAAAATTTGAATTTTCAGTTTGTCCCAAAATCAGCTCAAAAATGTGAGTCAATATGACTCATCCTAACACTTTACTCAAAAACAAGAGTCATATTGACTCCTAATTCATAGTCAGATTGACTCAGGTAGAGTCAATTACGAAAAAAAACTCCAACATTAGAGCTTTGCAGCCTTGACTCAAGCGATGAGTCAAGCTGACTCACCATTTTTTCTCAGTGTACTTGACAATATTGTGAATTTTTTATTCATGTAGTATAAGTTTTTTATTATTATTTTGTATACTGTAGGCTTTAACTTTTTCCTGTAAACAGATTAGTTAGTAAAGTTAGGTAGATTTTATCGAATATAATGCCATTGCCCTTCCAGATCGACAAACAAGAAGCGATAAATCGCGATAATTAATCTTTTGACTTCAGGGTAAACATGGTACCTTATTTTGGGGACTTTTTTGGGTAATTTTTGGTGAAAGGAAGAAAATGTAAGGGAATTCTGTGGGAAAATGTATCAAAAGTTAGTAATTATCTTTTATCAAAGAAAAGTATTCTATTCAGCTGCTTTGGGTTAATAGAATGTAATATATTAATATAATAATTAATTAATTATGAAGGCTAAATTAATTCCAAATAATTAATAAAGATAGAAATAAATGGATGTATTCAAGTACCATAATTCAATGAAATATTTTAATTATCAGTCCTTCTAAAGATCATACATAGTAATATCCTATTCGAATATATATTTATATATTAAATCACACTAATTATTTAGACAGAAAAATGCATACAATACTATTTTTTGCTATTAACAAATACTAACTTCACTTTCAGCTATGAATTAGCAGTATTGTTATTTCAGTATTAAATTGTCTATAAGTTATAATAATCTGCAGAAAAGAAGATTAATGAACCGTAAAGTTTCACGGTACCTGACCTTAAAAAGGTCCGTTAATCGCCTGTAACGACACTAGCGCCACCTCTCCACTCCTACCGTTAATCAATCCAAAGTGACGATCTGTGTCAACAATGAGCTCATTTGAAGTTAATTTGAGAGACTCTTTGTGTCCTAACTTGCTCTTACGGACCAGAACTTTATGCACTTTTTCTCGAGTTAGAAGTGTAAATAATTAGAGTAGGTATTGATTATGATAACGGTTACAATGAATTAGTTATCTTAACTAATGCAATTTAACCCTCATTTTGTGATGTATCCTATTCTGTTTGAAGGTTTAGTAAAATAGAATTAATTTACTTTTTCTATACACAACATTTCCTTTATCAAAAGCGGAAAGATTTACACGCACGTTTGCACCAATATTATTTTGATGTTGTGATCTATATTGAAGTTAAAAAACAGATTTTGTCCAAATTCATATTTCATTCTCAATTGTTATATTTTTTTATGAATTGATAGAAGCATCTTGTTATAATCTACCATTTAATAGTTGTGAATAATGAAAGTTAAGTAAATTATTCCCGTGTGAGCAAATTAGGCTCTCAAGTTCTAGTCAGGTCTTATAATTGGTAACTTGTCCCATCATTTTTTGGTCTCAACTCCACCAAGTTTCCCCAAAGAGAACCTACGAGTGAACTGAAGCCAATTGTCACTATTTTTCTTAGTACTAACTGTTGTGTGTTATCGTTCGTTATTAGATAATTATTGTTCTACAAATTTGAATATTTGGCGTTTTGAAAATTTTGAAGAAAAAATTAAAAAATTAAAAATGAATATTTCACAAAAAATTGAACTTAATATACTATTTAAGGCTACTAAATTTATTGTAAAGTGCTCCATTTTTATATACTTAAGTAACTATTTAAAACATTCAGAAAAAGTTATTAATATGTGTTATTCGTCATAATTATTGTGCTCAAATATTTAAAAATCTAAAATTATAATCTTCCAACTAAATCAAATTTTAATGAGAAAATATAATTTACGAAAATTATAACATCATTTTTACGTATTCAGTCTGTGAAATAAATAGAAACTGCAGCAAAGGTTGCCATAGCAATATTAGATAATTAATAAATGATATTCACAAACACTGTAAATAATAATAAGCAACTTATTCAAATCATATTTTAATCATTTTCCTTAGAAGAAGGAAGATAATTAAAATATTACAATGTAAACTGACTTAACGATAACCATATGTTCTTCCCTATATTAAATGTTTACTGTACAACTTGAATTAACATTTCATATTATATTTTGAAATGTTACAAACAGAGTACCTTTTAATGGACAACATTTTTTATTATTATTATTATGTTCATTTTTGCATAATGTTTCATATATTTAGATATGCATATATGTATGAAATACACTCCAAAATTATGTAGAAAGATATGAAGGGAAGAAGTTCACACCGTTTTAACAGTTCGACTGGATTTATACTTTCTAACTTTCTAACTTTTTGACGAAGGAAATGGTCTTCTAAACCGTAAGGAATGCCTAAAGTTCACACCGTTTTAAATGTGGACTACATAATCATTTTTAACATTTTATATCCTACTGTTTACAATTGTTACTTTAAACACGTTATACATACAGTGGCTACTGGACAAATTATTATCGATTTTTTAAATCGAAGATTTTGTTTACAAAAAGGTCAATTAAACCAATTTGGTTGATTGCAATTGGATTTATTTTAATAGACTGTTATAGTGATACATCTTTATCATTCACTAACAGTTAGTTTGGCAACATTTAGCATCCGTTAGTGCTTCAACGGTTGTTTCCCCATTCCCTTCACTTTTTCCGAATTCCCCATCATTTTCCCCCTATTCCACATTAATTTTCTACATTCGCCATTACTTTCTCCCCATTCGCCATCAATTTTCACCATTCCCCGACACTTTTTCCCCATTCGTCATCAATTTTCACCACTCCACGTCACTTTTTCCCCATTCGCCATTACTTTCTCCCCATTCGCCATCAATTTTCACCACTCCCCGTCACTTTTTCCCCATTCACCATTACTTTCTCCCCATTCGCCATCAATTTTCACCACTCCCCGTCACTTTTTCCCTTCCCCATTTAAGTCAAAAATCATTTCAATTCTCACTCTAAGGATAATAACTGCCCTAATTTAAATGGAGAGGAAGAAAACCTCCACCTCTGCACCTCAATTTTAATGTCATTCAATTAATCTTTTTGAAAAAATGTTCGATTTTGATAAAAAATTGTTAATAAACAAAGTGATGGGGAATAGGAAATATAATGAGGAATTAGAGAGAAAGTGATGGTGAATTGGAAAGAAAGGAATGGGGAACTGGAGAGAAAGTGATGGGGAATGTGGAACCGACAGCTGAAGTACTTTTGGATGCTAAATGTTGTCAAACTAAGGAAATGAATGATAAAGACGTATCACTGTATCAGTGTATTAAAATAAATCTAATTGCAATCAACGAAATTGGTTTAGTTAACCTTTTTGTATACAAAAATTTCGATTTAAAAAAATTCCATAATAATTTTTCCAGTACAGTATATGAAACTGTACATATATTTCAAACAAATATATACAATTTCTGCTCAAACCTACTTCAACTCTGTATGAATGTTGTTGTTTGGCTTGAATCTCTGAGATATTTTTGTACAGGATTTCCGACACACATGAAAGCTTTTGAAAGTGAGGAATAATTTTGAATATATATAATTTTAGTACAATGTTATCCTTCAACATAATCAGGAATAGGTACAAACAGGAAGATATCTTTATTATTCCCTATGAAGAATAAGGATATGTTCAGGATGAATGGATTATTCTTATATCAAGGCTTCTTCACACGTGTCAGGGATCCGTCCGGTACGTCTCCGGTCCGTCTCCTCTCAGTGATTCAGTGTCGGTGAAAAAATGTATCGTTACTTTATTTTCAATGGACATATTCACATAGTACTGGCTCCTCTCAGTGCTAGAAAATCACTGACTGGAGACGTCCCGGACGAATCCTTGACATATGTGAAGCAACCATTAAAGTGTTTTAGTCTTATTAATACTATGTAGTACCTGTTATTGAATAAATTATATTTGAATGCAAATATGTATAATGGATAAACATATTCTGATTAAACAAAAACAAAATCGCACAAAAGCCAAAATGTGTTATTTTTTATAAACGATTAGTGTCAATATTATTGTAGCTTGATGTCATGATACTGACACAAATGTTTTTTTTTTTCAATATGTATTTGTTAATAAAAGTGTGACACACAGACAGAGCAACATCGCTCTTATTATTTTATTATATTATTAAAAGTTATTGATTCCGTGAAATAATATTTTTTGGTTCAATTGAAATTATCAGATACAAATATAAAGATTCAAGTTTCAAAGAATATTACCTTCATTGATTTTTTAAAAATCGTAGTAAACTTCTTTTAATGAAGAACTAATATTTTTAGGTTTGAACTTAATCTTCTTAGCATTGAAAATCTTTTCTAAATAATGAAGTGGAATACTGAACTAAGAACATGGAATTAAATAGAGTACCGACCTTTGGGCCAAAGACAATTGAAAACCAACGATTAGGCCCAAGACAATTGAGCCCCTAAAATTGAACCCCACCCAATTATACGACGGCAAAATATTAATACCCCCAGATGTAGCCAAACACCTATTAATTAGAGTCCTTGAGGATCATTCCTACTTTAATAAAAAAGTAACACTTATTTATCTGCCAATATTGTTGTATCAAAGACGTGAATAGAGTTGCTAGTTTATTCATAGCTAGGGAATTGGAAATGATACCTTGCTATTAGCGGTGAATTAATGAAAATGTTCACCACTGCACTTTTTTGGCCGCTTGCATTAAAATTCTCTTTAGTTCCAATGTTCACCACTGCACTTCATTGGCACTAGCATCAAAGTTCTCTGTAGTTCCAATGTTCACCACTGCACTTCATTGGCGCTAGCATCAAAGTTCTCTGTAGTTCCAATGTTCACCACTGCACTTCATTGGCGCTAGCATCAAAGTTCTCTGTAGTTCCAATGTTCACCACTGCACTTCATTGGCGCTAGCATCAAAGTTCTCTGTAGTTCCAATGTTCACCACTGCACTTCATTGGCGCTAGCATCAAAGTTCTCTGTAGTTCCAATGTTCACCACTGCACTTCATTGGCGCTAGCATCAAAGATTTTTGTTGTTCACATGTTGGCGTCAATACAGTCTCTACGAACACTTTACCCGTTTCTGCAGACTGGATAATTTCATAGTGTAATTAAAGCTAGGCTGCAGTTCGATTTTCATTCACTTCCTCTCAATCACTTGTGCGTTTCATACAAATTTTGATTCGGAAGAGAGTCAAAAGAACAGGAAATTGTACTACAAATCTGCATTGAATTTAATTGGAAGGAGAAGGACTTCAAAGAAAATTCAATTGAGATTTGAATGTTGCTGTCAGAGCGGTGATTGCCTCTCACAGATTGGGACCAAATTGCAATTATTCAGAAAAGAAAAACGATTACCAGGGTCTTATTGTACTTTAATTTTGGTGAAGTGTCATAGAGGTAAGAAAATGATTTCTAGGATTTGCTTAGTTCTTACCATCCATTTGACATTCTTTATTTGAAATCTATTAATAAATATCTGTAGCAAGTATGTCATAATATACGTACTTCCTATATTTTTTATTCAATATTCCACACGTATATTAATATTCAATATTCCACACGTATATTAATAAATAAATTCAATATGTTGGATATAAAAAATGATATATGATTCTGGTTGGTGTTTCATTTAATTTTGTTCAGCTATAACCGTGGCACAAATAAATTTTTATTAGTATAAAGAAAATTAAAGAATTAATATGAATGAAATAATAATTATATCATTAATGTCAATCCGTGTAGACTAATAATTTAATTTAATTATTGAATATCTAATTATTTTAATTACGACAGATAATAATTACGGTACAATTTTACGGTCAAATTATGCTCGAGTCTATTCTTATTATTATTTTTCATACAATTTGCTAATGGGCTTGAAGCAGTTAGGTGAAATACGTGTATCTTAACAGTAATTATTACACTGGGTTCTAAAGTTATTTGGAACATGTTCAATCACGTTAAAACATGTTCAGTCAAGTTAAATATTGTTCAGTAACGTTAAAACATGTTAAGTCACGTTAAAACAAGTTCAGTCACGTTAAAACATGTTCAGTCAAGTTAAAAACATGTTAAGTCACGTTAAAACATTTTCAGTCACGTTAAAACATGTTCAGTCACGATAAAACATGTTCAGTCACGTTAAAACATGTTCTGTCACGTTAAAACATGTTCAGTCACGTTAAAACGTGTTCAGTCACGTTAAAACATGTTCAGTCACGTTAAAACAAGTTCAGTCACGTTAAAACATGTTCTGTCACGTTAAAACATGTTCAGTCACGTTAAAACGTGTTCAGTCACGTTAAAACATGTTCAGTCACGTTAAAACAAGTTCAGTCACGTTAAAACATGTTCAGTCACGTTAAAACATGTTCGGTCACGTTAAAACATGTTCGGTCACGTTAAAACATGTTCAGTCACGTTAAAACATGTTCAGTCACGTTAAAACATGTTCAGTCACGTTAAAACATGTTCGGTCACGTTAAAACATGTTCAGTCACGTTAAAACATGTTCGGTCACGTTAAAACATGTTCAGTCACATTAAAACATGTTCAGTCACGTTAAAACGTGTTCAGTCACGATAAAACGTGTTCAGTCACGTTAAAACATGTTCAGTCACGTTAAAACATGTTCGGTCACGTTAAAACATGTTCAGTCACGTTAAAACATGTTCAGTCACGTTAAAACGTGTTCAGTCACGATAAAACATGTTCAGTCACGTTAAAACATGTTCAGTCACGTTAAAACATGTTCAGTCACGTTAAAACATGTTCAGTCACGTTAAAACGTGTTCAGTCACGTTAAAACATGTTCAGTCACGTTAAAACAAGTTCAATCACGTTAAAACATGTTCAGTCACGTTAAAACATGTTCGGTCACGTTAAAACATGTTCAGTCACGTTAAAACGTGTTCAGTCACGTTAAAACATGTTCAGTCACGTTAAAACAAGTTCAGTCACGTTAAAACATGTTCAGTCACGTTAAAACATGTTCAGTCACGTTAAAACATGTTCGGTCACGTTAAAACATGTTCAGTCACGTTAAAACATGTTCAGTCACGTTAAAACGTGTTCAGTCACGATAAAACGTGTTCAGTCACGTTAAAACATGTTCAGTCACGTTAAAACATGTTCGGTCACGTTAAAACATGTTCTGTCACGTTAAAACATGTTCAGTCACGTTAAAACGTGTTCAGTCACGTTAAAACATGTTCAGTCACGTTAAAACAAGTTCAGTCACGTTAAAACATGTTCAGTCACGTTAAAACATGTTCGGTCACGTTAAAACATGTTCGGTCACGTTAAAACATGTTCAGTCACGTTAAAACATGTTCAGTCACGTTAAAACGTGTTCAGTCACGATAAAACGTGTTCAGTCACGTTAAAACATGTTCAGTCACGTTAAAACATGTTCGGTCACGTTAAAACATGTTCAGTCACATTAAAACATGTTCAGTCACGTTAAAACGTGTTCAGTCACGATAAAACGTGTTCAGTCACGTTAAAACATGTTCAGTCACGTTAAAACATGTTCGGTCACGTTAAAACATGTTCAGTCACGTTAAAACATGTTCAGTCACGTTAAAACGTGTTCAGTCACGATAAAACGTGTTCAGTCACGTTAAAACAAGTTCAGTCAAGTTAAAACATGTTCAGTCACATTTAAACATGTTCAGTCACATTAAAACATGTTCAGTCACGTTAAAACATGTTCAGTCACGTTAAAACGTGTTCAGTCACGATAAAACGTGTTCAGTCACGTTAAAACATGTTCAGTCACGTTAAAACATGTTCGGTCACGTTAAAACATGTTCAGTCACATTAAAACATGTTCAGTCACGTTAAAACGTGTTCAGTCACGATAAAACGTGTTCAGTCACGATAAAACGTGTTCAGTCACGTTAAAACATGTTCAGTCACGTTAAAACATGTTCGGTCACGTTAAAACATGTTCAGTCACATTAAAACATGTTCAGTCACGTTAAAACATGTTCAGTCACGTTAAAACGTGTTCAGTCACGATAAAACGTGTTCAGTCACGTTAAAACATGTTCAGTCACGTTAAAACATGTTCGGTCACGTTAAAACATGTTCAGTCACGTTAAAACATGTTCAGTCACGTTAAAACGTGTTCAGTCACGATAAAACGTGTTCAGTCACGTTAAAACAAGTTCAGTCAAGTTAAAACATGTTCAGTCACATTAAAACATGTTCAGTCACATTAAAACATGTTCAGTCACGTTAAAACATGTTCAGTCACGTTAAAACGTGTTCAGTCACGATAAAACGTGTTCAGTCACGTTAAAACATGTTCAGTCACGTTAAAACATGTTCGGTCACGTTAAAACATGTTCAGTCACGTTAAAACATGTTCAGTCACGTTAAAACGTGTTCAGTCACGATAAAACGTGTTCAGTCACGTTAAAACAAGTTCAGTCAAGTTAAAACATGTTCAGTCACATTAAAACATGTTCAGTCACATTAAAACATGTTCAGTCACGTTAAAACATGTTCAGTCACGTTAAACAAGTTCAGTCAAGTTAAAACATGTTCAGTCACATTAAAACATGTTCAGTCACGTTAAAACATGTTCAGTCATGTTAAACAAGTTCAGTCAAGTTAAAACATGTTCAGTCACATTAAAACGTGTTCAGTCACGTTAAAACATGTTCAGTCACGTTAAAACAAGTTCAGTCACATTAAAACATGTTCAGTCACGTTAAAACATGTTCAGTCACGTTAAAACATGTTCGGTCACGTTAAAACATGTTCAGTCACATTAAAACATGTTCAGTCACGTTAAAACGTGTTCTTTCACGTTAAAACATGTTCAGTCACGTTAAAACATGTTCAGTCACGTTAAAACATGTTCAGTCACGTTAAAACATGTTCAGTCACGTTAAAACATGTTCAGTCACATTAAAACATGTTCAGTCACGTTTAAACATGTTCAGTCACGTTAAAACGTGTTCAGTCACGTTAAAACGTGTTCAGTCACGTTAAAACATGTTCAGTCACGTTAAATTATTCCCCGGATTAGCTCGAATACAATTATTGTTTAAACCTTAGGTAAGAGACAGCTGATTATATAAACAAACTGATTGCAGCGCCAATCCTTCCGATGCGGTGAACATTCAAACTACATGCATATAATGATACACATTTTCTTCTGGTTATTTGTTGTATATCAGACGGATAAATCCTCACACGTACATAACCATACAAACATCATTTTATCACAAAAAATGGTAATATCTTACATAAGTTTACTGCTCCTATAAATTGTATATATTGGTATTGTTTTCGATGTTATTAAATAAAAACTACTTAGATGATTTCACTCGAAAAGAATTCAGTACCGAACTCCTAAGTTCTTTTGATCCTTCTTAGTGAATATCTATTTTATATTCGGCAACCATTGACTACAAATTGGCCTTTTCATTCTGAAACAAGTAAACCACTAATAAAATGTTCTCCTAACTTATAGAACTTGAAAGAATTGACATTCTATCGATATTCAATAATAGTGAATGATATTCTCTCGCAAAAAATAATGGAGATCAATCAATCAAATTCTAAAATGAAATCCTGGTTTCATTTCCAGATTCAGTTACTGAAATAAAATTCAAATAGCTAGAAGGTATGATAGAACAACTCGTGTGGAGTTCCGATTGATACCATTCATTTTATATTCGATTTTATATGCATTAGCCCATTAACCTCATCTCGAGATATGGCGGTAATATGGCCGTACGTGCATCTTTGTTTTATTTGCATAAATGTACGGTTGTTTTATTTATTTTTATCATATTTTTATGATATTTCTAGTCATATATATGAAATATACCTTTACAAATTTTGAAAAATTATAAAAAAAGTTAGCGTGTGCGTACCAATAGTGGTACATGATGCAGGTTGAGCAGATAAGCCTTGTACCATATATGGTACACGATGCAGTTAATTTGTTAATTCGTTCATCAATTGTATATGTCACGCGCGTTTGAGTGATCTGCAATATCGACCGATTTCGCTGCGCAATCTGTTGATCAATAGTTTGCGCAGCCATAGATCGATAGCGCAACCATCGATCGATTCCTGCGCGTCCGAATGATATGATTTTTTTTAGTTTGTACATCAAATTGGCACATTTTATAACGTATATCAATCGATAGCGCAGCTATTGATCGATTTTTGCGCGTTCGAATGATAAAGGTTTTCATTGTTTATGTATTTAATTAATTGTTTTGTTCTTATTAGAAAATTACTTTTTTTTTATATTTAATAAGTCAACCATCAGTCGATTGTTGCGCGTTTGAATGATATGGATTTTCTTAGTTTATGCATCTAATTTTTACATTTAATAGAGCTAACAAAATTCATACCATTCAAACACGCAACAATCGACTGATGGTTTCTCTATTAAATGTAACAATTAGATGCGTAAACTAACAAAATCGATATCATTCAAACGCGCAGCAATCGACTGATGGTTGACTTATTAAATATAAAAAAAGTATTTGAAAGTATTTTTCCAGTGAAAACAAAACAATTAATTAAATAAATAAACAAAGAAAACCTGTAACATTCGAACGCGCAAAAATCGATCGATTATTGCGCTGTCGATTGATATACGCGACCAAATGTGCCAATTTGATGTACAAACTAAAAAAAATCGTATCATTCGAACGCGCAGAAATCGATCGATGGTTACGCTATCGATCGATGGCTGCGCAAACTATTGATCAACAGATTGCGCAGCAAAATCGGTCGTTATTGCAGATCACTCAAACGCGCGTGTCATATACATTTAAAATGTCATATTCACCGTTTTCACTCTAATACTCTTCATTTTCAATATTTATTCATTTACTTGATATGTCTAGCATCATTATGATCTAATTTTATTATAAAAATAATTCTTGAATGGTCGTGTAAATATCGTAGCATATAAAATACATAGCTAATTACTATTAAATATTATAACTGAATTTATAGTTAAGATTTGGATAATGTTAGTAATTGATAATTAAGTCGTTGCCTAATTGAATTAAGTTTTTAAATATATTTAATAGCTATTTTTTTCAGAAATACATATATTTGATATTATCGGATTAACCTTCGATTCTTTTCTTGATTATCCAATTATTTTTGAGTTGATAATTTAACGCCAATTATTTTCTAATAACTTTCCAAATTTTGCCACTAAAAGTTAATTTACTATCAAAGAAGCCATTAAGATGCTTAATTCACAATTATTTTCACTCCATTTATTTTTGATAGAGAAATATTTTTTCGTCCAATCAGAAGATGCAGTAAGTTCTGAACAAAATCATTGACTAAAAATACAAATAATGATTGAACACGAAGGAAATTATACAAAAATCAGTAATCTGGAAATTTGGAATAATTAGTAACAGATATTGACTTCGAAAGTACCTATTATCTTTCCGGTCATTGCACTATCGATATTAAATAGTGATGAAATTAGTTCAAGTATAATAGTGAGATTTAAAAATTGATTCTATAAATAAGCTATAATTGAACTAAATTATCAGTATTTATTTATGGCAACACTGCCATCTGGGAATTAGCATTATAAATAACATGGATTATGATTATTAGTAATTAACTACAGAATAAATATTGAACTAATCTACAAACATCTCTTAGCAAAATCTTTACAAAGAATCAACTGAAAATATTCAAAGTGTCTGACGCATATTTCATTTTACTCATCAAAAGCAGGATCACTATTTTTGCTGAGTCTCCCATTGAATCACTTTTTTGTATTTATCCGCATCGAGTACCTAGATCCTCACCACTACTCTGTATTCCTCACATCAAGTACCTAGATCCTCACCACTACTCTGTATTCCTCACATCAAGTACCTAGATCCTCACCACTACTCTGTATTCCTCACATCAAGTACCTAGATCCTCACCACTACTCTGTATTCCTCACATCAAGTACCTAGATCCTCACCACTACTCTGTATTCCTCACATCAAGTACCTAGATCCTCACCACTACCCTGTATTCCTCACATCAAGTACCTAGATCCTCACCACTACTCTGTATTCCTCACATCAAGTACCTAGATCCTCACCACTACTCTGTATTCCTCACATCAAGTACCTAGATCCTCACCACTACTCTGTATTCCTCACATCAAGTACCTAGATCCTCGCCACTACTCTGTATTCCTCACATCAAGTACCTAGATCCTCACCACTACTCTGTGTTCCTCACATCAAGTACCTAGATCCTCACCACTACTCTGTATTCCTCACATCAAGTACCTAGATCCTCGCCACTACTCTGTATTCCTCACATCAAGTACCTAGATCCTCACCACTACTCTGTGTTCCTCACATCAAGTACCTAGATCCTCAGCACTACTCTGTATTCCTCACATCAAGTACCTAGATCCTCACCACTACTCTGTATTCCTCACATCAAGTACCTAGATCCTCACCACTACTCTGTATTCCTCACATCAAGTACCTAGATCCTCACCACTACTCTGTATTCCTCACATCAAGTACCTAGATCCTCGCCACTACTCTGTATTCCTCACATCAAGTACCTAGATCCTCACCACTACTCTGTGTTCCTCACATCAAGTACCTAGATCCTCACCACTACTCTGTATTCCTCACATCAAGTACATAGATCCTCACCACTACTCTGTATTCCTCACATCTAGTACCTAGATCCTAACCACTACCCTGTATTCCTAACATCAAGTACCTAGATCCTCACCACTACTCTGTATTCCTCACATCAAGTACCTAGATCCTCACAACTACTCTGTATTCTTCACATCAAGTACCTAGATCCTCACCACTACTCTGTATTCCTCACATCAAGTACCTAGATCCTCACCACTACTCTGTATTCCTCACATCAAGTACCTAGATCCTCACCACTACTCTGTATTCCTCACATCAAGTACCTAGATCCTCACCACTACTCTGTATTCCTCACATCAAGTACCTAGATCCTCACTCACAGACATTGCCTGTGAGTGACACTTCTTAGTTACAATTTATAGCTACACTGACTGTGAATGCCTTAACAAGATGACCTGAATGTGTCTACCTGATGTAATTACAGAACTTTCCAATGAATTACCTAAGAATACTTAAAGAGAACGTACCACAGTGAAAAGTTAAGACTGTTACATGAATAAAAAAGAAGAAAGTGGCATCTTTGCTGTATTTTTTGTGTAGTAAAGAAATTAAATAAAGTAAAATGTGGGAAGGTGAGCAAAGTGAATAAATAACAGAGTCCAGCAACTGAAATATTAAGAGAAAAAACTCTTTGTAACACTCTTAGTGACTTGTAACACTCTTAGTGACTTGTAACACTCTTAGTAACTTGTAACACTCTTAGTAACTTGTAACACTCTTAGTGACTTGTAAAACTCTTAGTGACTTGTAACACTCTTAGTGACTTGTAACACTCTTAGTGACTTGTAACACTCTTAGTGACTTGTAACACTCTTAGTGACTTGTAACACTCTTAGTAACTTGGAACACTCTTAGTAACTTGTAGCACTCTTAGTGACTTGTAACACTCTTAGTGACTTGTAACACTCTTAGTAACTTGTAACACTCTTAGTAACTTGTAACACTCTTAGTGACTTGTAACACTCTTAGTGACTTGTAACACTCTTAGTGACCTGAAACACTCTTAGTGACTTGCAACACTCTTAGTGACTTGCAACACTCTTAGTGACTTGTAACACTCTTAGTGACTTGTAACACTCTTAGTAACTTGTAACACTCTTAGTGACTTGTAATGCTATATTCTAATTTATTAATTATACTTCTATCTATTCGTAACAATATTAATCACTTTAACAATTTTTCGAACACTCTTGATTATCTCCTACGCATCTGATGATAGATTCGAATGGACGTTTTTCCCCCTCATTTCAATGCAGTTAAGACGTACGTTTGTTAGGATTTGAATATTGATGATGTACAGCGTTGTTAAAGGCTGACCAGAAGCAGAATTAAAAGCTACAGAACAGGATGAAATCTTTCTCATATTAAATATTTAAATTTACGATAATAATCAAAGAAGAAAGTTAAATGCCTAGTGAATGATGATAAATGGATAATTATTAACATAAGAGTAATTGTGTATAAGTAAATAATAATATCCTATTTTATATGTGAATAATTTGTGTTTGTGTCAGATTCTATCGCAATTTGGGGGCAAAATATAATTGAAATGACAATCGAAGGTATACATATGATCTGTTAATTACTATCATATTCATATGAAATTTAAGGATTACAACTCAATATGTCCTTTAGATCCAATAAACGGAATCTCCATTATTTTCCGAATCAATCCCCGCCTTCGATTCAATCGCTCAATTCTAATCCCGGAACCGACAAATCTTCTTCCAATTCACAGAATCTAATATGCGGAGAAATCCGGAGAAGAACACAGATTAAAATGAGACCAGAAGGAATTGGAGCCCAAAATGAATCGGAACTCAAAATGAATTGGAACACGAAATGAATTGGAACTCAAAATGAATTGGAACACAAAATGAATTGGAACACAAAAGGAATTGGAACTCAAAATGAATTGGAACACAAAAGGAATTGGAACCCAAAATGAATTGGAACACAAAATGAAATTTGAGACGTAAGGTAACATAATGGGAGAGTATAAATGTTATTTAATTCAGCTGCCTCAACAAACGAAGAAAAAATTGACATTAGAATAAGTCATATATAGACTGAAAATAGTTATTATATAAAATATCCATTTAGTTGTATGTTATTCGTTACATAATTTGTATTCCAACTCAGTTTAGTGGTTTCAAACTTATATAAATAAATATCAAGTTAACTTTTATATTGAATTATTTCGTGTAAAAGTATGTAGATATTGTTATGTGTATAATAAGGACTAAATTTCAGGTTTAGAGCTCACATTTCTATGCAAATCCAGTTATCTTTTATGCTGTAACTTTGCATATTTACTTAATTTAACGACGTAAAACTTTGTAGAGGTCTGCCCTTGCAGAGGGTGCTATCTTTGTGGTAATCGAATTAAAAGCTATAAATACTATCAACTGGTATGGAAAAGTGTCCATTACCAGTTGTGAAGGAAATACTGAAGGAAAATTTCAAAAGAGTAGTAGTAAGAAACGCAACAAAATATGATTTTTTTAATTATGTTTTATTGGAGACCAATTGATGTTCTCACCATAAACATAATCAAATGATAACTATTATAGTTATTACGCATCTAGTAATCGAAAAATAAAAAAATCATAAAATGTTTAGGTACTATTTTCATCTATTTGGTCTCGGTATGATTGGGACGGAAATAGTACGTTCTCGGGACATCCTATACTGGTACTCTCTCGACTCATTTCATTAGGTCAGAAGCAAACGTCAACTAGACGTTTAAATTACTAATTTTTTGATAAACATAATTTACATAATAACTAGAGTACTTTTTCTTTAAAAATATCGGGTTATCATCAATACGTAATTAATGCCTGTTATTAAGTTACTTTTAATGGATTCAATTAAAATTAAATTTTCTGCATAGTCTAATTCATTTTATTGGTAAAAGCAATCACCCTTGGTATTGCCAATGACAATAGGTAGGCGTATTACTTTACAATGATATACACTTCTCACTCTGCAGTGGCTATGTATGTACCATTGACAGTATATATGACAGACACCGTATGTTTATTGTGATATATACATATAGCTTCACATCCCAAGCAACACAAGTTAATGGGGACCATGTGGACACTAGGTTGACAAATCGTATTGGTACTGTGTGCTTTTTTGCAAAATGGGCCAACATGGTGACATCATGAACTCTTATGTTGAAAACATCTTGGCGTAAGATGTTGCCAATATTTTAATCAAGTTTCAGTTATATAATGTTG
Source organism: Caprella mutica (assembly GCA_947561585.1). Taxonomy (NCBI): domain Eukaryota; kingdom Metazoa; phylum Arthropoda; class Malacostraca; order Amphipoda; family Caprellidae; genus Caprella; species Caprella mutica. Next base: position 17,143 of record CANNZV010002081.1, read on the forward strand.
ATACGCTATATATTAATCAGGTTGGGCCAATATGACAATTCAATGAGATGGATTCGCCACATTGAACCAACCTTCTCCCAAGGTAACATTCCATGAGAATGAAAAACCACATTTTCCCCATGTAATTTCTAGGCTACTTTTCAGTCTGCCATCTCTTGCCCATCTAACCATCTAGTGCCCATGTTGGCACAATGTGTCCTGGTTGCTGGGGACATCACAGACATGCTCTCTATATTGAGATGTATACATATACCATTATATATGACATGCAACATCTCTATATCAGTATATGCGATTCGAATGGAACAATTACTCTTCAAATTCAGAACAATTGGGATCGCTATGATTCCAAGTGAAAGATATGGAAATGGTAAGATATGAGAATGGTTAAATAAACCAATATTATTTAAGTTATAGCATTGTATATAACCATTTTTAAAATGAAGGATAGTATTGTAAAGTTTAACATTTACAGCAATATTATTTTTTATTTTTGATAAAATAAATGTTTTATTATTATAATTTGGAGTTGAAAAAATGTACACAATTTACATTTCACTACATAATATCGAATGCACTCTAAAAAAGAGCAGAATTCTTTCCTACATTCCGTGCTTATTTCCAATTGAGATGTAAGTAAGTAAAGTAACAGAAGTGAGGTACTCCTTTTGCATGCGAATAATATATTCCCATTGATATACACCCTTCATAAGACATTGATATAGCCATAGGCTACTCTTAGAGCATCTACAATTCAGATGGAAGTACAGACACAAAATATGCGTTAGTGTGGCTTGAATTTGCATTTTTTATTTTCGGAGAAGATATAGTCGTAGAGAAAATTATTCGGACAAAAAGATTTACTTATTTATATATTGAATTATATCTAAAATATTGTTGAAATATTATAAGGCAATTGAGGTTCGTTCAAAAATTAATGAATGAATTTTCCAAATGGATATTCAAATTGAAATGTTGTAATTGAAATATTAATATAAAAAACCGTAGATTTTTGATGTTGCACAATAAAAAAACAAATTAAATTTTGTTTCCACTGTAGTTCACTGTAGCTCCACCATGTTACAGTACCTGACAGTTCTCTGTAGCTCCTCCATGTTACACTACCTGACAGTTCTCTGTAGTTCCACCATGTTACAGTACCTGACAGTTCACTGTAGTTCAACCATGTTACAGTACCTGACAGTTCTCTGTAGTTCCACCATGTTACAGTACCTGACAGTTCTCTGTAGTTCCACCATGTTACAGTACCTGACAGATCGCTGTAGTTGTACCATGTTACAGTACCTGACAGTTCTCTGTAGTTCCACCATGTTACAGTACCTGACAGTTCTCTGTAGTTCCACCATGTTACAGTACCTGAAAGTTCTCTGTAGTTCCACCATGTTACAGTACCTGACAGTTCTCTGTAATTCCACCATGTTACAGTACCTAACAGTTCGCTGTAGTTCCTCCATGTTAGAAAACCTAACAATTCGCTGTAGTTCCACCAGGCGACTTTATCTGTCCCACTCCATTCAGGCAATCTGTCAGGTTCAGAGCAAACATGTCACAACTAATTACCAGATTGTCAGCCTTTCAAATAAATGGACTTAAAATAAATAGAAAATACAACGAAAGACTAAATTAACACCTTGTGTGTTATACCTACTTAACACCATGTGTGTTATACCTACTTAACACCATGTGTGTTATACCTACTTAACACCATGTGTGTTATACCTACTTAACACCATGTGTGTTATACCTACTTAACACCATGTGTGTTATACCTACTTAACACCATGTGTGTTATACCTACTTAACACCATGTGTGTTATACCTACTTAACACCATGTGTGTTATACCTACTTAACACCATGTGTGTTATACCTACTTAACACCATGTGTGTGTTATACCTGTTTAAAAATTAGAAATTAGTTAAATTTAAAGAAGATTCTAAATAGCATATGTCTAATATTTATATTCCATTATTTATTTCAGGAGTTAATTTCCAATTTTTTATAAAGTCTACTTTTATAAAGTCTACTTTTATAAAGTCTACTTTTATAAAGTCTACTTTTATAAAGTCTACTTTTATAAAGTCTACTTTTATAAAGTCTACTTTTATAAAGTCTACTTTTATAAAGTCTACTTTTATAAAGTCTACTTTTATAAAGTCTACTTCTATAAGGTCTACTTTTACAAAGTCTACTTTTATAAAGTCTACTTCTATAAAGTCTACTTTTATAAAGTCTACTTTTATAAAGTCTACTTTTCATTTTTCAAACCGATGGTTTTGCTAAATTGCGGATGACCGGAAATCCAATTTCCGAAACCATCGCAATTTGACGGCAGGTCATTTTGACCATTTGACGGCAGGTCATTTTGACCATCTAACAATTTGGTTATTGTAGGAACATGTTCCGCAATTATTGAGAGGAACGTGATTGGATTAACGTCCCTAGGAACGATTAAACATATTAAAAACTAGAACATACGTAGGTGAATATGTTAAACATTAGAACATACGTAGGTGAATATGTTAAACACTAAAACATACGCAGGTGAATATGTTAAACACTAAAACATACGTAGGTGAATATGTTAAACACTAGAACATACGTAGGTGAATATGTTAAACACTAAAACATACGTAGGTGAATATGTTAAACACTAAAACATACGTAGGTGAATATGTTAAACACTAGAACATACGTAGGTGAATATGTTAAATACTAAAACATACGTAGGTGAATATGTTAAACACTAAAACATACGTAGGTGAATATGTTAAACACTAAAACATACGTAGGTGAATATGTTAAACACTAAAACATACGTAGGTGAATATGTTAAACACTAGAACATACGTAGGTGAATATGTTAAATACTAAAACATACGTAGGTGAATATGTTAAATACTAAAACATACGTAGGTGAATATGTTAAACACTAAAACATACGTAGGTGAATATGTTAAACACTAAAACATACGTAGGTGAATATGTTAAACACTAAAACATACGTAGGTGAATATGTTAAACACTAAAACATACGTAGGTGAATATGTTAAACACTAAAACATACGTAGGTGAATATGTTAAACACTAGAACATACGTAGGTGAATATGTTAAATACTAAAACATACGTAGGTGAATATGTTAAATACTAAAACATACGTAGGTGAATATGTTAAACACTAAAACATACGTAGGTGAATATGTTAAACACTAAAACATACGTAGGTGAATATGTTAAACACTAAAACATACGTAGGTGAATATGTTAAACACTAGAACATACGTAGGTGAATATGTTAAATACTAAAACATACGTAGGTGAATATGTTAAACACTAAAACATACGTAGGTGAATATGTTAAACACTAAAACATACGTAGGTGAATATGTTAAACACTAAAACATACGTAGGTGAATATGTTAAACACTAAAACATACGTAGGTGAATATGTTAAACACTAAAACATACGTAGGTGAATATGTTAAATACTAAAACATACGTAGGTGAATATGTTAAACACTAAAACATACGTAGGTGAATATGTTAAACACTAAAACATACGTAGGTGAATATGTTAAACATTAGAACATACGTAGGTGAATATGTTAAACACTAAAACATACGTAGGTGAATATGTTAAACACTAAAACATACGTAGGTGAATATGTTAAACATTAGAACATACGTAGGTGAATATGTTAAACATTAGAACATACGTAGGTGAATATGTTAAACACTAAAACATACGTAGGTGAATATGTTAAACACTAAAACATACGTAGGTGAATATGTTAAACACTAAAACATACGTAGGTGAATATGTTAAACACTAAAACATACGTAGGTGAATATGTTAAACACTAGAACATACGTAGGTGAATATGTTAAACACTAAAACATACGTAGGTGAATATGTTAAATACTAAAACATACGTAGGTGAATATGTTAAACATTAGAACATACGTAGGTGAATATGTTAAACACTAAAACATACGTAGGTGAATATGTTAAACACTAAAACATACGTAGGTGAATATGTTAAACACTAAAACATACGTAGGTGAATATGTTAAACACTAAAACATACGTAGGTGAATATGTTAAACACTAGAACATACGTAGGTGAATATGTTAAACACTAAAACATACGTAGGTGAATATGTTAAATACTAAAACATACGTAGGTGAATATGTTAAACATTAGAACATACGTAGGTGAATATGTTAAACACTAAAACATACGTAGGTGAATATGTTAAACACTAAAACATACGTAGGTGAATATGTTAAACATTAGAGCATACGTAGGTGAATATGTTAAATACTAAAACATACGTAGGTGAATATGTTAAATACTAAAACATACGTAGGTGAATATGTTAAACACTAAAACATACGTAGGTGAATATGTTAAACACTAGAACATACGTAGGTGAATATGTTAAATACTAAAACATACGTAGGTGAATATGTTAAATACTAAAACATACGTAGGTGAATATGTTAAACACTAAAACATACGTAGGTGAATATGTTAAATACTAAAACATACGTAGGTGAATATGTTAAATACTAAAACATACGTAGGTGAATATGTTAAACACTAAAACATACGTAGGTGAATATGTTAAACACTAAAACATACGTAGGTGAATATGTTAAATACTAAAACATACGTAGGTGAATATGTTAAACACTAAAACATACGTAGGTGAATATGTTAAACACTAAAACATACGTAGGTGAATATGTTAAACATTAGAACATACGTAGGTGAATATGTTAAACACTAAAACATACGTAGGTGAATATGTTAAACACTAAAACATACGTAGGTGAATATGTTAAACATTAGAACATACGTAGGTGAATATGTTAAACACTAAAACATACGTAGGTGAATATGTTAAACATTAGAACATACGTAGGTGAATATGTTAAACATTAGAACATACGTAGGTGAATATGTTAAACATTAGAACATACGTAGGTGAATATGTTAAACACTAAAACATACGTAGGTGAATATGTTAAACACTAAAACATACGTAGGTGAATATGTTAAACACTAAAACATACGTAGGTGAATATATTAAACACTAAAACATACGTAGGTGAATATGTTAAACACTAAAACATACGTAGGTGAATATGTTAAACACTAAAACATACGTAGGTGAATATGTTAAACACTAAAACATACGTAGGTGAATATGTTAAACACTAAAACATACGTAGGTGAATATGTTAAACACTAAAACATACGTAGGTGAATATGTTAAACACTAAAACATACGTAGGTGAATATGTTAAACACTAAAACATACGTAGGTGAATATGTTAAACACTAAAACATACGTAGGTGAATATGTTAAACACTAAAACATACGTAGGTGAATATGTTAAACACTAAAACATACGTAGGTGAATATGTTAAACACTAAAACATACGTAGGTGAATATGTTAAACACTAAAACATACGTAGGTGAATATGTTAAACACTAAAACATACGTAGGTGAATATGTTAAACACTAAAACATACGTAGGTGAATATGTTAAACACTAAAACATGAACCTGCTGACTTTAACGAATTGCATTGTTGTTAATTTTCTGTAGTGTTTATTTATTAGTTTTATTTTATTGTTTTCACTTATTAGAGTTTTTAGTTCACTTTTTCTTATTTAATAACTAATTATAATTTCCATTTTCCATTATGTAATTTTAAATACTCATATAAATATAAAAGTTATTTAAAACATATCCCTGATAATACAGAATCTTCATTTCTTGCTAGATTATTAATTTATCAACTAATTTCAAATTAAATCTCAGATGTTATTTTATCTACTGCATAATTCTCAGCTTCTATTCAAATTAATTTATTTTGCAGTTGTCAATTATTACCTGACAATAAGAGTCATCACAGGTTTGTCAAAAAGAGTCACCAGCTGTAAGAGTCACCAGCTCTAAGAGTCACCAGCTCTTTTCCAAAAAGAATCACCAGCTCTAAGAGTCACCAGCTCTTTTCCAAAAAGAGTCACCAGCTCTAAGAGTCATCAGCTCTTTCCCAAAAAGAGTCGCCAGCTCTTTTTCAAAAAGAGTCACCAGCTCTTTTTCAAAAAGAGTCACCAGATCTTTTCCAAGAGAAATAAGAGTTCCAATCTGCAGATTCTGCCCTTCTATCGCCATCGAAGATTAGAAGTTTGATCCCCTGTTGTTCCGTGAAAATCTACGGTGATTGTTTTGAGAGATTGGGGGAAAGAACAGGAGTAAAATAATAATGAGATTGTAGAGGAGGTGTGAGGAAGATCTGAAAATAGGCTGCAATTTAACAAAAATTAGTCGAAGAGGAAATTATCTAAGATACCTAATTTGATCGGCACCTACCTTTTTATAATACTAGTGTACTTTCCCGTTAAAAATAACGGGTCATCATCAATATCAATTTATAACCCGTTATTAGGTTACTTTTGATGAATTCAAATGAAATTAAATTTTCTGCATAGTCTAATTTATTTTATAGGTAAAATACATTCAAAAATTTAATATAAAATTGATATTTAAATAACAAGTCAATATATTCCAGTGCGTATCATAGCTACATTCTTCATGTTTAATACCCGTCGAGTAAAAGCGGACACCAAATAAATAAATAAATAAATAAGCATACTAAGGAAATTATTAGTATAGATTTATAGAAGATGAAAAAGGAGCTCTATATTGAATCTAGGTAGTAATAGAGTTAAATCCTCTATCGATTTCGATATTTACTTAATATGGGTTCATAGATTATTAATTGGGAAACAACTTGTAATTTTGTCAATATGATTAATGATTCGTCATATTTTCCATCGTTATTTATTATACAATTACAATAGCTTACAGTCTATGGTTTTTTATCAGACGTTATTCATAAAATGAGATATTCGTTGTATTTTACAATTAAGGGCAACAATCGTCGCAATCGTCAGTAAAAGATGACATCCCATCTGAAAATCCTTACCTGACTACTACAAAATGTGAGTAGATTCAGAATAGTGAAAAATAGTTCAATTTCCACCCTTCTCCTTCACGTTAGCATAAAATCCAAAAGGCTTTGGCACTTTTTCTCCCCAGTAAATTTTCTTTTCTTCTTCTCATATCTGGTGAAACTTTTTTCGGAAGTAACTCCAGAAACTTGAAATAAAGTGGAAATGAAAAGCGACATACGGAAATTGAAAGAACTTTTCACTAATCACATTCTTTGAAGATTTGGAACAGATGCTGTTCTATTATACGTGTTTCTATTATTAATTTATTATTAATACATCATTACTATTAGAATATACAAGTTCTTTCTTATACATTTGTTACATCTTCATGTGACCCTCATTACCAAAAATATCATCAAAAAATTTTATCTATGGAAGATATCTAATAGCATTATATGTATATATAGATTCATTTATTTTATGTTTGTACGATTTTCTAAAGAATTGAATATTTTCAGGCATCGTGTGTACATTTATCTGCCTGTTTTTAAACACATAACTCAAAAAAAGACTTCAACTAAATTACTTGGATTTTGGTGGGACGATTGGTCAATGTTCAGGAACGTTTTGGTAAGTTTTTGGGAGTGATCAGGTCAAAGATTACGGTCATTTATTACTCAAAAAGTATTCAACTAAATCGCCTAAAATTGGGAAGGACGATTTGTCATTATCCAGCAACCAGTTTATTAGATTTTGGAACCGATCAGATCAAAGATAGAGGTCAAGGTCAAGATCATTTGTAACTGAAAAGTATTCAACCAAATTTCCTGAAATTTGGTTTTGGGAAGAACGCATCAAAGATCAAGGTCATTTATGACTCAAAGATATATATTTGATGGTCAAGCTCATTTACAACCAGTGGTGAATATATGCGCTCTACGAGTGTCCATCATCTAGTTAACATTTGTAATAAGTCTTAGTCTTGATTTGGTAATACAAGAGGGGCCTCTCTGTACTCTTCCAATGCAAACACACGTAAATTCTTTCCTCAATTGCAATAACAGCAAATATTCCCATGGCAGCAAATTGATATGAAACTTGAAGTACATTGACAATATTCTCCCTCAGGGTCATACTATTGCCCTTTGATCTGCCTTGCAGCGGAAGAGAAAGTGTATCTTCACAGCAAGTATTCTCTGCCTAGCAGCGGCAGAGAAAATAGGCCTTCAGAGCAGGTATTCTCTGCCTAGCAGCGACACAGAAACTAGGCCTTCAGAGCAGGTATTCTCTGCCTAGCAGCGGCAGAGAAAATTGGCCTTCAGAGCAGCTATGCTCTGCCTAGCAGTGGCAGAGAAAATAGGCCTTCAGAGCAGGTATTCTCTGCCTGGCAGCGGCAGAGAAAATAGGCCTTCAGAGCAGGTATTCTCTGTCTAGCAGCAGCAGAGAAAATACGCTTTCAGAGCAGGTATTCTCTGCCTAGCAGCGGCAGAGAAAATTGGCCTTCAGAGCAAGTATGCTCTGCCTAGCAGCGGCAGAGAAAATAGGCCTTCAGAGCAGGTATTCTCTGCCTAGCAGCGGCAGAGAAAATAGGCCTTCAGAGCAGGTATTCTTTGCCTAGCAGCGGCAGAGAAAATAGGCTTTCAGAGCAGGTATTCTCTGCCTAGCAGCGGCAGAGAAAATAGGCCTTCAGAGCAGGTATTCTCTGCCTAGCAGCGGCAGAGAAAATAGGCCTTCAGAGCAGGTATTCTCTGCCTAGCAGCGGCAGAGAAAATAGGCCTTCAGAGGAGGTATTCTCTGCTTAGTAAATTAAATAACAGTTCATTAACTTGATATGCAATTAAGATATTAGAATTAAAAATAAACTTTGTAATCTTTGTAGTTTTTGATGAGAGATTAGAATAATTTCTTACCTTGTTAATGAGGAAAATGTGTGTTAATTAATATTTTGCTATTGAAAAATATTTAGATGTAGAATATTTTAAGTTGAAAATGAATGGAAAACATTTAATTAAATACTTTAATACTCTGTTATTGTAAAACAAACAATAAATTAATATATGAAATAATGTTTTTTTAAGGGAAAGATAATTCTTTCAATCGATCTTTCATTGTTTAAAAAGTACAATATTTAAAATTCACAGCTTCTACCACAGCTTTTATGATTAAAATTATGATAAAAACAATGATAAATCATAGTCTTTAGTTTTTTTCAGTTTTTATAGTAGCTTTCGTCCTAGTTTTTGTAATCGTTTTTTTTTATAATAGTTAAATTTTATAATATCATAGTTTTTATGATATTTTTCTTCATTGTTTTTACCATAGTTTTCTTCATAGATTTTATTATCATTTTTTTCATCCCTATCAGAACAACAGCCCATCATGATCTCCAATTGCCCCACCATAACATTCTCTCTGGGTGAGACTACAATGCTTCCTAATATTTCTAACGCCTGTAACAATAAAAAAGAATGGCGGCTGTTAAAAGCTTATTGAAATGTTTTCGTAGTAACGGCTTGCCTTTACAATCTAAGAGTGACTCTTTACCAAGAAGTTACTCTTTAATATAGAGCCTAAAGAGGTAATACTGCTCTTAATAGATACTTAGCAAATATGGCATGCAAATGCTAGAAAGATTTTAAATATAGTACCATTTTTTTTTTTTAATTTCAATTAAATTTTATTTCTTCCAGTTATGATCAATTTAACCCCTTAAAATCGAATTGATTTTTTCATTGCAATTGAATAGGCTTAAGTTTCAGATATTTTAAAATAAAAAGCTACAAAACTGCTTTTAAATCCTGAAAAAAATTCTAGTAGAGTTTTGGAGCGATCCGGTCAAAGGTCAAGGTCATTTATAACTCAATAATTCAAAAAGTATTGAACCACATTGTATGAAACTTGGTGGGACGATTGGTTATTATCCAGTTAGCAGTTTATCAAATTTTGGGAGAGAACGGGTCAAAGCGGTGGCGAAGGTATGCGGTCTACCTAATGCACATAATCTATTTTATTTTACATTAACCTTTTGTTTTTTGACTGCATTTTATGATACACTTTATGGACATACTTAAAAATGATATTTAGATCATTCATGCACTCGACAATTTATAAGTTACTTTGAAGTAAAAATGTTCTTCCATCCTTCATAATCCTAGATCTGTGGTACTTTGTAGCGATTTCCCAGTAGGTTTGTAAAAGTCTCTTACTGAATATTTCAGGCCTTTTGCATTACTGACGATAAGAATAAAGCTACTCCGTATATAAGTTTATATAAATGATATCTATGAAATGCCATGGGTCCTCTTCAGTGGTTTGAAATGATATTAGTGTTAGTGCAAGATAATATCAGAGGAAATAGTCACTGCATGATGAAAATTTCTAAAATCACAGTTTTCAAATTAATTTCAAAATATTTATTCAAAGTAACAAGAGGACGATAAATATTATGCATAAACGTATGAAAGAAACAAACTCTGGGTCTAATTAAGTTTGAAATAATATCAGGGGCAACCTACCTACAAACAAAATTGAAAAAAAAAACATGCAAGTTCACATAAAACATCTCAATTAGTAGCTAATGTTTATTTTTTTAAGAATGTGAAATTAGTAAATTGTCAAAATTCAATACCATTAGACTTTTCTTCGACTGCACGTAATGGTGATAAAAAGACTGCGTTATTTAGCCTGTAAATTAGCAAGCCAAACACGTAAAGAACATGCAGGGTTTCTCTCTCAGTATTTTCCTGAAACTTTGACTCAACATTATTCTAAAATTAAATAATGACTTTTACCATAAATTGAAGTCCTTCCCTGGAAAAAAAGATTTATTCCTGGAATATTAGGGCAATATCAAAGGGAAAAAAGATCGATTCTTAGGATACTCCCGTAATACCCCAGGAATAAATCTTTGTTGTCTGGGTTTATTGTAAATAAAATATAAAATTTTCAAATATGGTTATTTTAATTTGGTTTTCCTTAGTTAATTAGTTTTTTATTTGGATAGTGATGACTCTGCTGGCTTCTTAAAGTTTAATAACAAGGATATTTCGATCACTTTTTCTTGTTTTAAGGTACGTCTTGCATGCAGCGATTGGTTCGACCAGCAATAGGAATAGCATTTAACTAGTGCTCAGCAATAATCGCTCTTTCCAAAACAGTCCCATATGAATAGCATTTAACTAGTGCTCAGCAATAATCGCTCTTTCCAAAACAGTCCCATATGAATAGCATTTAACTAGTGCTCAGCAATAATCGTTCTTTCCAAAACAGTCCCATTTGAATAGCATTTAACTAGTGCTCAGCAATAATCGTTCTTTCCAAAACAGTCCATTATGAATAGCATTTAACTAGTGCTCAGCAATAATCGTTCTTTCCAAAACAGTCCATTATGAATAGCATTTAACTAGTGCTCAGCAATAATCGTTCTTTCCAAAACAGTCCATTATGAATAGCATTTAACTAGTGCTCAGCAATAATCGCTCTTTCCAAAACAGTCCATTATGAATAGCTTTTAACTAGTGCTCAGCAATAATCGCTGGGCAATGATCGTTGAGCGATGATCGCAACAATCGCTTCATACAAAACGTACCTTTAGCGACTATAAGTTTTTTAGTATTTCATCAAGAACAGTAATTATTAGCATTTTTCCAGCTTTAATAATTAATATTAACAAACATTCTTTCAACATATATTTTGAAAATAACTGTCTTTTATACATATTTTTCAAAAGCTGTTTGTAATTATTGAATTTAATTCATAATTATTTATATTTAACAAACTACAGGTGTAATTCTAGATAAATTAATTTATCAAATTCAATTAAATTGGTTCTTTTCATTTTACATTATTTTTAGAATTAACTGATTTAAATATTTAGTATCTAAATTTATTTTAGAATTCACAAATGTCTTATTTTTCTAATACAGAGAACTCCTCTATAATGAAATCATCTATAGTGAATGTTAAGTCCTGAGTAAGGAAGTAGCCTCTATAGTGAACAAATTTTCTTTAGTCTACCGTGAATGGTCATCAGTTTTAGAAAACTAATGGCCATTTTATGTCAGACTAAAGAAAGTTCACTATAGAGGCTACTTCCTTACTCAGGAGTCTAATTCACTATAGATGATTTCATTATAGAGGAGTTCTACAGTTTAAGATATGTTATTTTTCTGAAAATTTTGAAGACATTAAACAATACCTATTATATATAAGCTATGTATACATATTGTCCGACATTTTAATGGAAATTTCTTTTTATATAAAATAAAAATACAGTTTAAATGCTATTTACTAATTAGAGTACAATATACATATACAAACTGCAATTATACAAGAAAAATTAAATGGTATTGAAATTCATTAAAATAACTAATATATAATTAACATTAGTATGATATCACAGACGTCTGTGAATCGACTCCCGATAAGTGAATTAAAATATAATATTTATCAATATTCTTGTTATTTTTATATGAGGTGTAGAATGAAATTGAATTATTTGATGTACCTCAAAAGAGTTCTTCTTTAATTTAGAGTATATACAATATAACACAGTAATTTTTATGTAACTTATTCTTACATTAAAAATTAGAATATTTGTTAAAAGAATATTATATTATATAAAAAACATTACAAATATATAATTTCAATTAAATACTTCCACAAAAATCCATATATTATTACAGACCACAATAATTGATCATAGACCTCTATATTTGATTATTGACCACTATAATTGATTATAGACCACTATATTTGATTATTGACCACTATAATTGATTATAGTTAATCAATTATTTATATCTTACGAAGTTACAATCTGCTCTTAAAAGCATTTACTTAAGTGTTAGTAACTAATGATTAAATTAATACATCAAATTATAAACCTTCATTGTCAGTGTGCATTCAGTGTTCTGTGGATGCTCCTTCAAGTCTCTTTGCAAGTTAGTTTGCTCTCAGAGCAGCATTAGGCACTTTAATTCATTCGCAACTGAGCCACTTCTAAACAAAGTTAATTCAGTCATGCCAACTTCTGAAAGCCTCAGGTACGTACAAGTAGAAAATCAAACACACAAAACAATCATTAGGATTATACTCTATTTAATATTAAAAGCACCTTTAAAATTGTGAAATGTTTTGGAGTTCCATTAGCAAAACTTCTCGACTGAGATTCATGAAAAATAATCCCTAGTAAGCCTATTAACTTAACACTGTGAGTTAAACACTCTAAAGAACCTAAGGTTAAAAGTATTAACTTAACACTGTGAGTTAAACACTCTAAAGACACTAAAGTTAAAAGTATTAACTTAACACTGTGAGTTAAACACTCTAAAGAACCAAAGGTCAAAAGTATTAACTTAACACTGTGAGTTAAACACTCTAAAGATACTAAAGTTAAAAGTATTAACTTAACACTGTGAGTTAAACACTCTAAAGATACTAAAGTTAAAAGTATTAACTTAACACTGTGTGTTAAACACTCTAAAGAACCTAAGGTCAAAAGTATTAACTTAACACTGTGAGTTAAACACTCTAAAGATACTAAAGTTAAAAGTATTAACTTAACACTGTGAGTTAAACACTCTAAAGATACTAAAGTTAAAAGTAATAACTTAACACTGTGAGTTAAACACTCTAAAGATGATAAAGTTAAAAGTATTAACTTAACACTGTGAGTTAAACACTCTAAAGATACTAAAGTTAAAAGTATAAACTTAACACTGTGTGTTAAACACTCTAAAGATACTAAAGTTAAAAGTATTAACTTAACACTGTGAGTTAAACACTTTAAAGAACCTAAGGTCAAAAGTATTAACTTAACACTGTGAGTTAAACACTCTAAAGAACCTAAGGTTAAAAGTATTAACTTAACACTGTGAGTTAAACACTTTAAAGAACCTAAGGTCAAAAGTATTAACTTAACACTGTGAGTTAAACACTTTAAAGAACCTAAGGTCAAAAGTATTAACTTAACACTGTGAGTTAAACACTCTAAAGAACCTAAGGTTAAAAGTATTAACTTAACACTGTGAGTTAAACACTTTAAAGAACCTAAGGTCAAAAGTATTAACTTAACACTGTGAGTTAAACACTCTAAAGATACTAAAGTTAAAAGTATAAACTTAACACTGTGTGTTAAACACTCTAAAGAACCTAAGGTCAAAAGTATTAACTTAACACTGTGAGTTAAACACTCTAAAGATACTAAAGTTAAAAGTATTAACTTAACACTGTGAGTTAAACACTCTAAAGATACTAAAGTTAAAAGTAATAACTTAACACTGTGAGTTAAACACTCTAAAGATGATAAAGTTAAAAGTATTAACTTAACACTGTGAGTTAAACACTCTAAAGATGATAAAGTTAAAAGTATTAACTTAACACTGTGAGTTAAACACTCTAAAGATACTAAAGTTAAAAGTATAAACTTAACACTGTGTGTTAAACACTCTAAAGATACTAAAGTTAAAAGTATTAACTTAACACTGTGAGTTAAACACTCTAAAGATACTAAAGTTAAAAGTATTAACTTAACAATGTGAGTTAAACACTCTAAAGATACTAAAGTTAAAAGTATTAACTTAACACTGTGAGTTAAACACTTTAAAGAACCTAAGGTCAAAAGTATTAACTTAACACTGTGAGTTAAACACTCTAAAGATACTAAAGTTAAAAGTATTAACTTAACAATGTGAGTTAAACACTCTAAAGATACTAAAGTTAAAAGTATTAACTTAACACTGTGAGTTAAACACTCTAAAGAACCTAAGGTCAAAAGTATTAACTTAACACTGTGAGTTAAACACTCTAAAGATACTAAAGTTAAAAGTATTAACTTAACACTGTGAGTTAAACACTCTAAAGAACCTAAGGTCAAAAGTATTAACTTAACACTGTGAGTTAAACACTCTAAAGATACTAAAGTTAAAAGTATTAACTTAACACTGTGAGTTAAACACTCTAAAGATACTAAAGTTAAAAGTAATAACTTAACACTGTGAGTTAAACACTCTAAAGATGATAAAGTTAAAAGTATTAACTTAACACTGTGAGTTAAACACTCTAAAGATACTAAAGTTAAAAGTATAAACTTAACACTGTGTGTTAAACACTCTAAAGAACCTAAGGTCAAAAGTATTAACTTAACACTGTGAGTTAAACACTCTAAAGATACTAAAGTTAAAAGTATTAACTTAACAATGTGAGTTAAACACTCTAAAGACACTAAAGTTAAAAGTATTAACTTAACACTGTGAGTTAAACACTCTAAAGAACCTAAGGTCAAAAGTATTAACTTAACACTGTGAGTTAAACACTCTAAAGAACCTAAGGTCAAAAGTATTAACTTAACACTGTGTTTCTTAATTTTAATTGTACATGTTTAAGAAAGAAATTAATAATAATAAAATTCTAATTGATCGATAACCATTCTAACTATAAATAAAGTGTCTTAATTATTTGGGATTTTTTGATTTAATTAAAATGTATCACCAAAAACTCTACTTAATCAATCCATCTACTATTTTGAAAAGAAACATTGTTATTAATAGTACTACAACAAATTAAATAATACAACAAATTAAATTAGATTAAAACGAACGATTAATTAGTGTTTATAGAGTTTATTTATATTTAACTTATATTTATAGATTATATGAATTGATCTATGATATCACCGATCACTATCCATCAAGTTGAATATTCAATTTACAATCAAAGACACGTGGCTTGAAAATAATTCATAATACATTGACTCACCTTTTTTAAAATTCCTCGCACTACATGGAAATAATATTGTATGTAAATTTTTCAACAGAGGGGTGACTGTGTTGAACAACACATTGTGAAAACAAAACAATGTCCGCTACAAGTTTTCTGAAACAGTATTTACGGAAATAATTATCTAACAACGAATTATTTTTATTTAACAAAAGTTATATAGATTCAGACATAAACTAATGATATAGCATTCCAAGGGGTATATACATTGTATTATATCTATTACTTATAAATTAATAAAAAATATCATTTAAATAGTGTTATAAAACTATTATTGAAATTCAAACACAAACTAATGAAATAATATCTATTGCATACAAAAATTAATAAAAAAATATGTATATATATTAATTATTTTTCATATAATTTTAATAACAATAAAATTGATATATGTATACAGTATTGTTCCATATTATTATTATTAATATTATAATCATATCAATTACATTTTATGATTTCAAATAAAGATACTTCAAAGAAAAAGAATTAAACTCATTCGAAGATGATTAAACTCATCCGCCTCAAGCATGTAATTTATAAGCAATGCTTATAGAAGAAAAATATTAATTGAATGGCATACTGAATGGAGATAACATACCCTGTAAACAATTCCATGTGTACAACATGTATAGTTATGGAAATGAATACCATATGTAATATTACATGTGGGTTTACATGATAATATGATAAATTCCATGTGGTTAACATATGTTTAACAATTAACATGTGGATGTGATCAGTAAAAACAATCTCGAATTGATATGACTTTTAAGATATGGTTTTAAAACGGTATAACCAAATCTTATTATGTGTTTTTATAATAGTTAGGTTGATTCGATGTGGATAACACATATTCATACTATTATGAGGTTATTTAAACTCAACGTTGAAGGTTTTATCAGGTTCCAAGCTTTCGAATAGAAAGATATCTATTCATCATCAGACATATTCCTACTGTATTGCCACAGTATGTACTTCCATTGAGCCACACAGACACAATATGGCACTGTTTGCCGGGTAACTGCTATCGAAATAACTTAGTCACCGTTCCATTTCAATATATTGTTACTTTCGCTTCATTTCATATTCTTTCAAAGTGCTTTTTAGAATTTAAATCTGTTGTATTTCACAATATTTATTATTGTTAGAGATTAAACTTTGTATTGGTTAAAAGAATAGAAAAAGAATTGTAAAAGAAAATGCTTTAAAAGTGCAAAAAAAAAATTTGAGAGCACTCGGAGAGCTCCCTGCTCTCTACTGTTGAGAGCTCTTCACTCTTGAGAGCTCTTTACTCTTGAGAGCTCTCTACTATTGAGAGCTCTTCACTCTTGAGAGCTCTTTACTCTTGAGAGCTCTCTACTGTTGAGAGCTCTTCACTCTTGAGAACTCTTTACTCTTGAGAGCTCTCTACTGTTGAGAGCTCTTCACTCTTGAGAACTCTTTACTCTTGAGAGCTATTTACTCTTGAGAGCTCTTTACTCTTGAGAGCTCTCTACTCTTGAGAGCTCTCTACTCTTGAGAGCTCTCTACTGTTGAGAGCTCTTCACTCTTGAGAGCTCTCTACTCTTGAGAGCTCTCTACTCTTGAGAGCTCTCTACTGTTGAGAGCTCTTCACTCTTGAGAGCTCTCTACTCTTGAGAGCTCTCTACTGTTGAGAGCTCTTCACTCTTGAAAGCTCTCTACTCTTGAGAGCTCTTTACTAAATACCCTAGCGGCTTTACATTCAAATGCATCACTACTTCATATTTCAATAGATTCAAATTTGGAGTCAAGGAATTAATTCAGGTGCATTGAGTTGAATGATATCAAGAGTCAGCGTGGTGAAAGTGAATGAGAAGTGAATGAGAAATGAATGAGAAATGAATGAGAAATGAATGAGAAGTGAATGAGAAATAAATGAGAATTAATGAGATATGAATAGAAACGAATAAAAATCTCAATTTCTGAGTTAAGAACTCTTCAATTACTTACATTTTGAAAAAGAAATAAGTCTGACATTACAAAGAAATACCTTGATAATTCAAGTCTCAATTCAAGTAGCTAAGTAGGTTTTAATGTATTGAAAAAGAAAAAGTTATTATCGTAAACATATAAAAATGATTGATGGAAATAATGTAGACATATTTTTTAATGGAAATGATGTAAACATATTTTTTAATGGAAATTTGTGTCTGCATTATATTTTTTAATAATTATTGCAGAAAGGTTATCAAATAAGATAATCTCAATTATTTATTATATGAAATGTGTTGTTGAATCTTGCATAGAGATTATAAGCAAAATCATCGAATTGAATCTACGGATTTTGCTTATAGAATTTCATTTACTTTTAGTTTATATATAAAATGAGACAGTTATAAATTATATTGTATCATAATTTTCCTACTATGTAGAACATATTTGAATAAAATCCATTATGTACGAGATAGCATTATTTGCTTCATTTATTCAAAATTCATCCATTTGAATATGTTTTATTTGCAATAACAGATACCACACAAACATTCTTGATCTTAAGAATTTGCTTCTAGTTGCATTATTCTTCTTTCGTGAAGTCCTTTGAAAATCAATCAATCGTTTCTTTTTATCAAAAACATTCAAATTCTTTAAATCAGTTTTTGTAAGTTTGGTAAAATGTACGAATGTTTTAAGAACTTTAATCCCCTGAAATACGATTACATTTCAAATCAATTCATCACAAAATTCAAAAACCATAATATTCTGTTGAAGACTCTTCCATTTATTTAATATGTCAAACCTATTAATTTAGCTAAAAATGTGCAGAGTTGAATGGAGATCTAAAATGCGGATAGCTGAGTGTTCTGCAAACAGAGACGGTTTATCTTCATTAAATTTCCTTTCATCTATTAATTAATAGAGGGATATTAAAGCGAAAACAGTAAATTAGAATAGATATGCAGTACCGTCTAGAATATATCAAACTACTATCATCTATGATAAGTAAAATGTTATAGCCATAGGTATAGAGATGTGTAAGTAGGGCAAAGCGTCATTCACCAGATTCTAATTGTGTTCAGGATAAAAATTTCAAAAGTTTATTATTAAAAATGCGGCTTTCTCCACATAATGGGAAGATATTTAATGTTTATAATTGATAAGTAATGAATTAAAAAATTAATTTATGCTTGAATCAGCCAAATAAGGAAGAGATACGAAAAATGTCAAATTTAGGTTTAAGTGGAGTATGAATTTAATTAAAATATTTAGAGGCAAATTTAGGTTTTTGTTTTAAATGCATAAAATTCCCTTTATTTGACATCTTCATTTCTCATCCTTATTTGGTTGATTCAAGCATTATGTGTCGAAATGAACTTAATTCATTATTCAACAAATTTTTAACTCAAGTTAAAGTAAATTTTGTTTATTTAGAAATGTTCATATTTTAATGCATTTTTTAATAATATTAAACAAAAGAAATTTGTATTCGGTAATTTACCTTTGGTTATTGGTACTTTACCTTTGGTTATTGGTACTTTACCTTTGGTTATTGGTACTTTACCTTTGGTTATTGGTACTTTACCTTTGGTTATTGGTACTTTACCTTTGGTTATTGGTACTTTACCTTTGGTTAATGGTACTTTACCTTTGGTTAATGGTACTTTACCTTTGGTTATTGGTACTTTACCTTTGGTTATTGGTACTTTACCTTTGGTTATTGGTACTTTACCTTTGGTTATTGGTACTTTACCTTTGGTTATTGGTACTTTACCTTTGGTTATTGGTACCTATGGTTATTGGTACTTTTCTCTAATGTAAAGTACGTACAAAGTGGGATTATAGTGGGAATCTATCCTAATAATACTCGTAGTGTGTTTATTTATTTATTTGGTGTCCGCTTTTACACGACGGGTATTAAACATGAAGAATGTAACTATGATATGCACGGGAATATATTGACTTGATATTTAAATTACCCTGTTTTTATTCACTTTTTAAATGTATTTTATCTATAAAATAAATTAGACTAACAAAATATTTAATCTTAATTGAATTCATTAAAAGTAACCTAATAACGGGTAATAAATAGGTATTAAAGATGACGCATTATTTTTAATGGAAAAGTACGCTAGTAAAGAAATAAATTGAGATTGTTGAAGACGATTAGTAATTCTACAGCCTCACCATAAGTTTCTCACTGGGTACCACTGTACGATAACTGCAGTTCTGTGGCTGAAGATAAGAGAATTACGCCACTGCCAGACGTAGAATAAATCTTCATTTGGGAATGGCATTTTGAGATAGAATTAGAAAGGATATTCATCTCATATGAATAATTTACCGGTAAATATATTCATAATATTCAAATTCATTCGAAATTTAATTTTTATAATGCTTTTTCTGGTATATTTTATTTCTTCAAAATCTAAATTCTCAATATAGACGAGTCATCATTTTCTGAGAGGTTATCTTTCCCTATTTCCCGGATGCTTTTGTTCATGTTTTGATTGTGAGGATCAGTTGTTGATTGAATAGAAAGGAGATAAAATGTAGAGAATATATGTTATTGTTTGCCTCAGTCGTTAATGGTAAGGGGATATCTTCTGTTGTGATGTTTCAGAGCAATAAACAGATTGCATGTGGAGGGGAATACTAATCTTAGTTGTAAATTATACGGGTTAAAGAGTTTATAATTGGTGGAGTAAATTCTGTTAAATGATAATTTTGCGATTCGTGTTTCTTGTTCGCAAAATTCAGGAACGTTATGTTTAGAGCGGCATTTATTTATTTTAATCTTGTTATTCGCATAACTCAAAAAGTAGTCAACCAAATTGCCTGAAAGTTATTGGGGCCGTTGGTCAAAGTCCAGGAACCATTTAATTAGATTCTGGGAGCAATCAGGTCAAAGGTCAAAGATCATTCATAACTCAAGAGTTATTGGATGATCATGATCTTTTATAAGCGGCGACCAAGTTATGCGCTCTATCAGTGCCCATTCTAGTTTTCTTATGTTTTAATCGAAAATCGAATAATGAATATTTCTAACTTTTTATAATTTTCTTCATTGTAGTACATTTTGAAGAAAATTTTACCTAAGATATATTATATTTCAGTAATGAAATATACTTAATGTACATATAATATATAAAAATAATAATAATATATATAATATATAATAACCCATGCGTCACACTTATATTAAGAGTTACATGTTAAAAGGAAAATCCAGAAATTTGTGACAGGTTCATGGCCACTAGGTAAATTAATATTAACAATTTAAGAAAAATCATATTATAAGTTTTGAGAGATAAATGTAATCACTGCATTTGAATATAAATTATTCAAATAATAATATAATAAGCAAGCTATGTGACTACCAACAAGAGTAATATTATATGTAGAACAATATAATATAATATTAATATTAAAGGTCAACCCTGGCAACAAGGATTTATTCCTGGGATGTTAAGGGAATATCCCAGGAATCAATCTTTCTTCCCTTGGATATTCCCTTAGTATCCCAGGAATAAATCCTTCTTTCCAGGGAAGTACTCCTATTCTTCTCTCGGACTTCTCAGTGTTTTTTTTTAGCACTGAGAAGATACGGTACTGTGCCTGACGTGTGTGAATATGTCCGTTGAATTTAAAGTAACGGTATATTTTTTCATGGACACTGAAGCACCGAGAAGAGACGGAACGGACACATCAGGGATAGAACACTGATAGAACACTTTAAGTTGTGTACGGTTATGCTAAAGTTAATATACGAGTCAGGTGTTTTTGTCGTGACAAGCTGGAAGAATTGTTACTCCGTCAATACTAACAGATAAAACGCCGCGTTTTAACTGCCTTCAAACGCGCTAGGCGGTGGGAAGACTAGTACAGACCTCAAATTTTCTTTCCAGTCATTTAACCGTGATGAATTGAAGAGGCGTGAACTGAGCGGTGAAAGCGCAGCGTTTTACCTGCTAGAATAGAATGGGCATTACGCTTTTGTAATAACATGTAAACAAATAAGATAACTATGACACTGCAAACCTGACGTCATAATTAATCATTGTGAACTACCCAATCACCGGTGACGGATTAGCGTACTTTTTATAAATTCGGAAATTATTCGGATTCATATTTGTCTGTTGGGTAGTTGGTCAGTTTGCTGCAAGAATAACGTTTGTAACATTTAAGATACAATTTAATTCCATAACCAAAATAATTAGGATAGAACATAAATTAGGAACAAACAAATACAAGAATATAAATAGATAAGAAAAGACGTAAAGCAGAAAAAAAACTAATCCCGATTTTTTTTTAATAATTCACGTGTGTTTGTAGTTGAAGATGAAATATCTAAGCGATAGCAAATATTTTCTTAGAGCAAATTCAATTCACTAGGATCAAATTATATAATTGGATCAAATAGAACTGCAAAAGTTATAGTATATAATTTAGTTAAATATTTGAATAAAACTAAAACCATTCAATAAATTAAAAAGAAAATCCAAACGATGAGTAAATTTGAACATCTCTTAGAGGCTCTTTTTCTTTTCCATTTTAGGAATTTACTATCTACATGGTATACGGGGGCTTTTGTTTTAATTTCTCTATTATTTGGGTGTTCATAAAAATCGATGGCTGAAACCTGGTGCCGATACAGAGACTGAAAAAAGCCATCAGCTCGTCAGAATTGAGTTATTGACTATTGATGGGGAGTGTGGAGCTGTCGAGGTACCTTGAGAGACTCTAGGTACCGAGAAGATATCAAAGTACTTTGGAAAGACTCTGGGCACCGAGAAGAAATATCAAAGAACATTTGAAAGACTCTAAGTACCAAGAATTGATATCAAAGTACCTTGGAAACACTTTAGGTACCGAGAAAAGATATCAATGTACCTTGGAGAGACTCTAGATACCGAGAAAAGATATCAAAGTTCCTTGGAGAGACTCTAGGTACCGAGAAAATATATCAAAGTACATTGAAAAGACTCTAGGTACCGAGAAGAAATATCAAAGTACCTTTAAAAGACTCTAGGTACCAAGAAGAAATATCAAAGTACCTTTAAAAGACTCTAGGTACCAAGAAGAAATATCAAAGTACCTTGGAAAGACTTTAGATACCGAGAAAAGATATCAAAGTACCTTGGAGAGACTCTAGGTACCGAGAAAACCTATCAAAGTACCTTTAAAAGACTCTAGGTACCAAGAAAAAATATCAAAGTACCTTGGAAAGACTAAGTACCGATAATTGATATCAAAGTACTTGAGATTCAATATTTAAAAATTATTATACAAATAGAAGATAATTTAAATATAAAAGCTTGAAAAAAGTTACAAAATATCCAAAATTAAGTGGATACACTGTATACAAAGTTTGAAATTAATAATTACTAAAGGACGGACTAACATTCATGAGGACAGAGTTTAATGAATCCCCAGATGATGAATATTCAGGTTTTTTCTTACAAGTTAAAAGGGAGATGAATTATTCCGAGGCAAAGTCGCTAAATGAATTAAAAATATTCGCAATCACGATTTTTATAACATACCGTAACAATTCTTAATGTGTTGAATAGTGAATTGTAATCTGAATCTTAAGATTATAAGACGATAATTAGTTATGGGATAACTATGAGTCTGTTGTGATAATATACCTTTTAAAATCATAAATCTTATAAGAATATCACAGACGACATGAAATGGTATCGAATACTATATACCGCTCGTGTAGAACTATTCAATATTCTTTAATTCTCTCCGTTTAAAATATTTTCGGGATCTATGATCTTAAAAGCATATTGTCACAAGTTCACAACTTTAGAGATATATATTATTCAATAAAATCGTAAATTTTCATTTATTTAGAAGCAAATTTAATTTAAACATTTCAATTCTTTGAGACAGTTTAAAGGTCCCCTCCAAGCAAATATTTTTATTGCTTTATTTAACGAGGCTAATGTTTTTCATCATTTTGCTGCAAACCGCATCGAATTTGGTAGCATATTTTTAATTTTATATGCTTTTAAAGATTTTTATAATCAAAACTCTACAAAACCTATTTTACTTCCGACTTACTATTTTAAGATATTTTCAGCCTGAAGAAAAAGAATGTACACCATTTGTTTTGATTGTCAACTAGGTATTAGGTTTAATGAATCCATTTAATATTCGTGTAATGATAACAAATTGAATGAACTTATAATAGAAACGTTTATATACTTTAGGAAACAATTAATATCTAAAATAATTCAAATAAAGGCCGAAAACGCATGGTTTGTTTATAAAATTCAAATTTGTAATCAAAACAAAGAGTGTACAATTTTCTTCTTGAGCATCAGATTATTGATTTGCTCAATTGTTGCTCACAGAGTATTAAAAAACTTTGAGAACAAATTATAAAATATATACTGAACCGAATTGTATGCGGTTTGCATAATAATGATCGTAGACCTTAGTTCTATAATATTATGTTATAAACTCATTTTTTTCCCGGAGCCTGGAGAGGACCTTTAAGGTATTCGATTGAATTGATTTCATGTCATTTGATTCAGTGTGGAATTGATAACTTTACTTCATACAGTTTTAACTCAGTCAGAAAATTTGAATTGGAATTAGAAAATTCTTCAGGCAGGAATTGGTATTACCATAGAGGGAATAATAAAGAAATACCTATGGAATAAGAAATACAAAGGAATAGGTAATAAGAAGGAATACCAATGGAATAAGACATACAAAGGAATAGGGAATAAAGATGGAATACCGATGGTATAAGACATACAAAGGAAGAGGGAATAAGAAGGAATACCGATGGAATAAGATATACAAAGGAATAGGGAATAAAGATGGAATACCAATGGTATAAGACATACAAAGGAAGAGGGAATAAGAAGGAATACCGATGGAATAAGATATACAAAGGAATAGGGAATAAAGATGGAATACCGATGGTATAAGACATACAAAGGAAGAGGGAATAAGAAGGAATACCGATGGAATAAGATATACAAAGGAATAGGGAATAAAGATGGAATACCGATGGTATAAGACATACAAAGGAAGAGGGAATAAGAAAGAATACCAATGGAATAAGACATACAAAGGAATAGGGAATAAAGATGGAATACCAATGGTATAAGACATACAAAGGAAGAGGGAATAAGAAGGAATACCAATGGAATAAGACATACGAAGGAATAGGTAATAATAAGGAATACCAATGGAATAAGACATAAAAAGGAATAGGGAATAAAGATGGAATACCAATGGTATAAGACATACAAAGGAAGAGGGAATAAGAAAGAATACCAATGGTATAAGACATACAAAGGAAGAGGGAATAAGAAGGAATACCAATGGAATAAGACATACAAAGGAAGAGGGAATAAGAAAGAATACCAATGGAATAAGACATACAAAGGAAGAGGGAATAAGAAAGAATACCAATGGAATAAGACATACAAAGGAAGAGGGAATAAGAAAGAATACCAATGGAATATGACATACAAAGGTAGAGGGAATAAGAAGAAATAGCAATGGAATAAGACATACAAAGGAAGAGGGAATAAGAAGGAATAACAATGGAATAAGACATAAAAAGAAGAGGGAATAAAAAAGAATACCAATGGAATAAGACATACAAAGGAAGCGGGAATAAAAAGAATACCAATGGAATAAGACATACAAAGGAAGAGGGAATAAGAAAGAATACCAATGGAATAAGACATACAAAGTCTATTCATTATCTTACTTTCACGAAAAATAAAATTATTTAATATAATTTTAGATCTAATAACATTTACAACAACAATCCAGTTATCTCAATCTTTCTGCTTTATTTTATTTACAAAATATTTAATTTAATAATCTTATCTCGGCTTACTTCATTCAATTGCAAAGTTCATTTAAAATGAATTATTTAATTAGTTATTCTAGAGCAGCAATCAGGTTCGTAGAATTTTAATCTGACTTCAATAATTGGGTGTACATTTCATGGTCTTAGCTTCATATGCATGAATACACAATTTAATGGTTCTCTATTGAACATGAAACGAATGATTATCTGTTTAATTAATTAATAAAGGCTTTAACGTCTTTCTAAGAACCAAAGGCCATATCGCTAACGCCAAAAGGAAATTAAGTACAAGGGACCTAGATGTTATAATTAGAAAGGAAAGTGGATTCATTAAGTTCGTATTATGTTTTAAACAACATAGAAAATATTAAAAGTTTTAATCGGTAATTTTTAAACATTGTACAGGGAGGCAAATAAAGACACTTTAAATCATACAACATTCGTAATCATGAAATCGAATTAAAATTAATACGGGTAGTTATAAATTTATAACTGCAATCATTCCTTAATTTCCATATTGAAAAAATAAAATAATATCAAAAATGTAAAAATCATGTAGTTAAAAACCGCATAAATTTATTAACTTATGTTGATTTAATAGTTTACCTGAGTAACACTTAGTTAAAATTTATTGGGGAGGAAGAATTAATTCATTTTTAATTTAATGGAGAACTATTCAAACTATCTTTCGAATGCGGTATGAAGGATCCGCAGATTAATTGAGTTTTTAATGAATGGCTGGGATATGCGTAATGAGTTCGGTCATTAATTTTACCGAAACTTTCACCATGAAATCCTCCTCAAAAACTCTCCATTAGTATTCATATTAAAATATCTTGAAAAATACTCAAAAATTCAACAATAATTTTCATAATTCGATATCTTGAAAAATGCAAAAATACTTACCAATTAAATAATAAAATTCATTTTTCAATATCTTTAAGAATGCTTACAAATTAAATAATAAAATTCAAATTTAATAATCTTGAAAGATTCTTTGCATCTTTCAGGATAATTCAAATAAACATTTTATCATAAATAACCCATCAAAATTCATAGCATGCCATTTTAACTGAAAAAATTCCTTTTACGTGGATGAATGATTTCCTTATTGGCATTTATGGAACACGAATAAATTTAATATTTCGAGATATTTCATGAAATTCGACGATCATCAAAATTGAAAATTTTCATTAAAATTCAATAATAATTGATAATAATACACTGTTTCATTTCTTATTCTTCATGATAATTTGAATCAAAATATTTATACTTACCTTTATTGAACTAGTTTTAATTTTTATCCAACTGTATCAAATCAGAATAATATTTACAATTAACATTTATTTAGATACAAATTGATTCTTTATATATTGTTTTTCACATTTTTCATACACTTCTAAAGTCACCATCATTATAAGTAAACATATTCTAATTACCATCTAAAAGAGAGAACATGAAATAATGTCATAAAAAATTAATTCATTTCAATATTCTTGAAAACGGGGGCAAATTATTCTATGATTTTAGATAATAAATCTACGGATGTTGGTAAGAATATTTCATTTACTTTTGAATTTCATCCAGCATTTGAATTGCAATTAGTTTAATGATCATTAAAAGAAAAATAATTGCTTTAGATAATATATATTTATTATAATAAATAGAAACACATTTTAGTTTTCAAATCAGTTTTCTAACTCTTCTCCACACTGATAATGTCCATGTTTTTTCGTTTGTAGTTTGGCTGTAAAGTGTAAGAGGTGACTGTCCACCTCCTCCTCTGAAGGAAGCTACGGGCAGACTGAGGATGTAGAATGAGTGGCATGGGCATGAGTGGCATGGGTATGAGTGGCATGGGCATAACTGGAATGGACTTGACTGGCATGGGTATAACTGGAATGAGCTTGACTGGCATGGGTATGAGTGGCATGGGTATAACTGGAATGAGCTTGACTGGCATGGGTATGAGTGGCATCCCAGGTAGCAATTATTCTCGGGCCAATGTTGTCCCAATATTGCCAATGTAGTCCCAATTTTGGCCCAAGAAGCATTGCTACCTCAGATGTGCATTAAGTATAATCCAAAATGTATGCCAAAGGTAAATAGGAGCCGTAAGTACAAGGTAGGCCTTGTTTTATTACCCTGTGAAAGAAGGGAAAGGGTAAATGACACGGTAACGATGTCTGTTAGAGAAAAGGAGGGAAGGAGAATGGTTCATAATATATGGTAAAGGGGAGCCAGTCATATCTCTATTATATCTCTATTTGTCAAGAGATTTGATTAAAAATTTAATAATTTCATCAGTTTTACTAATCTATCTCCTATACTTATTTGCAATGATTTAAATCAATACGCGTTCTCTCTAAGAAATAATTTTATTTAGATTATATTAAAACAAAATATTATAAGCAAATTTTTGGAAAATAAATTTTTCTATTTTGTTAAAATATTCTTCTTTTTGATGTGATCATAGCTCAAAAAAAGAACTAATTTTTTTTTTTAAATTGGAAAAATAATTGCATCTTATCAAAAACTATCTCTAAATCCATTTCAAGCATCTAAAAATTCAAAAATAAATAAAAAGAGAATGGATAAAAGATGCTTCTTTCTGAACTAAAGTATGATAAAAAATGAACGGTCAGTTCAAACTAAGGAAACCTTTCACAAAGTAGACTGAGACAGCAAGAAAGAGGCTAAGAAAAAAGCAATAAAAAAACATGCAGACAAAATTTATGATAAAGATGGTGATGTTTATCTTCATGGAGGATATTCATGAGTCTTATTGATCATGATCATTTATTTTTCAAATATTTAGAATATTATCACCATTGCCTATCCTAGGTAGCAATTATTATCGTGTCAATGCTGTCCCAATATTGGGCCAAGAAATATTACTACCTGGGATTTGCCTGTTTCCTTCGATGATTTTGTATTTTTTTTTTTAATTTTTTTTTTAACTATTTTTTTTAATTATTCCAGTAATGACATCTAGACGTGTGTATATTGATGTATATTTGAATATGCTATAAATATTTGAGATGTATTTTTATGTGAATTATCTATCTCTCTATCTGATTAATTATTCTTTATATAGGCTTGAAACAGTAAAAATAAATAAATTAATGGTTAATGTATATTTAGATTGTGTTCTATATTTATCTTTTTTATGAATTGGATGTACTTGTAGCCTTCTTATCTTTTCAATAAACATTTTTATTGTCTCGATATGCGTACTTAAAGCCTATGAACTGTTTCTTCATAACTAAATATGCTATCAGCTTCAAATTTTCAGGAATGTTTCATCAAGTTAAGTCAAATCCCCTTTAGTTACGTTTCATGAATAATGTTTCGGAATATTGCTTCATATACTATTTAAATTGGATAATAATTACAAAAACCTATTCTTGAATGGAATTCAATTAAAATATTTAAATAACATTTGGTTTCAGACTTGAGCTATAGGGAAAAGTTTTAATTAGAGTAGGTATAAATTTAGTTAATACATAAGTTAGTATATGTTTATTTAATTAATATACCTTTGTTTTATATGACAGCTGCACATTTAAGAATTAAAATATTTTTAAAAATCTTCGTGATTGATTTCAGACCATTTTTCCTGAAGTTTCATGTAGAAATCCTCCTTGATAGTGTAATTTCTTGCCATACCCTTCACTCATAAGATCTTACGAAGATTTTTAACGGGATATTAATCAAAACTTTGTATTGGCCAATCCGTAATTTCAAAATTATCCCCCGCTAGCTAAGGTAGCTCATTACTAGGGTTGTGACAATATGCGTTTAAAATCATAGATCCTGAAAATATTATTGATGGATTGAATTAAAGACTATTGGATCGTTCTAAATCTGAGGTATATAGTTTTCGATACAATTTCATTTCGTTTCGTCTATGATATTCTTAAGATCTATGATTTCAAGTGCATATGGTCACAATCCTACTCATTAACGTTTTTGCCTTGTAACAGGGTGCCCTATCTTGCATAGTGATAGCTCCATCGATACCTTAATTCTGTATAATTAGTACAAAAGGATCCTGAACAGTTTTTTAATACAAATGAACATTCGCATGAGTTCTGACGCAGGCAAGAGGCTTTGTCATTTGGTTTGAGAATATTCCAAATACCATGTCACTCCTTTCCTTATAATTCACAATCTTCTTAGTACAGTTTCCCCTTTCATTAACCTTTTACATCTTCTAATGTAATTCTTACCATTATTTCTAATAAATTTAAACTTCCTTTCCAGACTGAAAACTACTTTGGTCTAAATAATCCATACGTCCAAAATACATGCCTTTTTGCAACCTACAATCTGTTTTTCATATTATTCCAACTAACAAGTGATTTTTTCCAGTAGGTTTCAATTAATTAAATCTATTCACTGAAGTTATCTAGAGACAGTCTACCTAGACACGTTTACACAAGTGATATGATTGAATACCAGTTTTCATTTCGACAAAAGACTTAAAACTGTCTTTCAAAGTCAAAAGCTAAATATTTTGATCTTTATCTTAATCTTCATTAGATCTTTCGGTGTAATTTAACAAAACATCCTAGTTTAAAAAAAGGACTAATAACTTAGTCAGCCTCACTGCAGTATTCAATCGTTCTGTCAAAACACATTTGTGATGTTTCACTCCTTCTGAAATATTTCGATTGGTTTAATTTTTAGTATAAAATTTTTGGAAGAGTGATTTGAAATTAGTTTCGATGATCATCAGTATTCGTTCTTGCAGTGGTAGATGTCATTGTGATTAAGGTTATATAACTAAATATTAATTATACACATATTTTCAATGGTAGTTCTATAAAAACTTACACAGAATATTTTCAATAATTTCTAATTCAGTAATCTTAACAATTATTCCACTCATATATGAATTAGAATTCATTTTACCACTTGTTAACATATTTTGCCTAAATTTCTGAATATTAACTGAATCGTGACAGACAGACAGACAGACAGAGATAAGCAAACTATTCATGGGGTTGATTAGTTCGTTTGATAATATTTAGATACATTAAACTATATTAATAAGATGAACTATCTGATTTCTATCGTTCCCGTTATTTGTATTGAAGGGTTAATCTAATGTATCTTTGTACAGAATATCATAATTAATGATGATTTAAATGGTAAGTAGACAATGAAGAATTAAGAAGAATTATCATATTTCTATACTGCAGTTAAATTATAATAATAAAATCTATTGGAAAGAATTATTGAACCTTGAAATTTTAAATATATATTGGAAATTTGACAAGGGAAATTATATATTGTGAATATTATTTATCATATATCATAATAATTATTGATATATGTACCTACGTATATGTATTTATTTGAATTTAAAAACTGTAGGTACTTACACCAAGTAAACATTACAATGTTGGCCCAATGTTGACTCAATTCAGAACGAAACTATGGGCCAACGCTGCCATGCCAGTCTCGGTGTATTGGGCCAGCAAAGGCCCGACGTTGGCCCACCTCACGGATGTCCAACGGCCCAGAACATTAAAACCACGTATAAACGACTTATTGGTACCGGCAATACTTAACGTTGTCGATGTCTTGCATGTCTAAGGCCAGTACTATTTTCATTTAAGAGGAGTATTAAATAGATTAAGCTATACATATGAAGACAACAGTTTCTTCTAAAACTGTAGTAACTGTCCTACAAATACATTTTACAGATCAAAATTAGGGTAAAAAAATAGAGCAGTTGTCAAGTCAAACTCAAATCTATATTATTTTACCTAAGCTATTTTAACCAAATAATAATATTTTATTTAAAATTGAATAGAAAGTATAATTTTTAATGTGAATAACTGTTTCAAACCAAAAAAAAATCATAAAGTGTTAAATCAATAAATGAAGGGATAACAGGCCTATTTATATTAAATTGATTTCCAGAAACGGCTACAATTGAATTGGCTATTTGGTGTGATTTAAGTTTGGTGAGATCGGTTGCACTTTACTTCTATGATTGTCTGGCGATAACTGACAAATAGAACTGGCAGACCAGTATAATAAATATACCTACTGGTAAATCGTAAAATCACTCGATTGGTTAGCCAATGTTTCCCTTCACTGGGCCAGTGTTGTTTGGCAACCATTGCCCCAATGTCGTTTTCATTGCATTGACCCAGTGTGTAATAGCACTGGCGTGCCAATGCCTGATCGTGCTTTTACTTTGCTAACATTAACCGACGTTGGCCCGATAGTGCAATGTTATCAGGGTAAATTTTATAAATAATATTCGAATTTATAAATTTGGTGTACGGTAAAGCAAAAATTACTCGATGCAAATTAAATAAATAGAATATCTTTTTTACGATATCCAAAATAAACATCAAATAGGTACATATTTAAAATTCAAAACAAAACATATTACCTACTTTTTACACAGATAATTTAACTGCACATGACTAATCATAGATAGATAATTGTGTGATATAAGATTGGTAAGGGCTGTAGATTATCTTTCAGATAAAAATCACTTAAGTAGCTATGCAGTATGCACATACCTAAATCTTTCATTGTCACTTGAGATATCAGAGTTACAATACAGTTCTACCAATTGCCGCCCATAACTTCATAATTATTAATATAACTTTGTTACTTGTTGATTAGTAACCGAAGTTGACAGGTATCAACAATAATGAAGATCTTGTCTTTTTCACTCACTTTGTTCATAATTTCTGGTGAGTAATACCTATGTTATTCAGTACCTAGCTTATTTTACGCATCCTCGATCTATATCTAATAATTAATAGGATTATAATGGTTTCATATTAAAAGTAAGATAATTGCAATTGTCCGTTATTTAGAATTTAGCAACGGGAACTGTCTGCAATAATTTTTTGCAATTTTACTAAATTAACAGTAGGTCTTTTAATCGCCTTCCCTTTTTCGAAGCTTTTAGACTTCAGTGCCGTCAGTCTCGTTTGTGCTTTCACTTGATAAGGTTCTTTAAATCAAATGCTTTAGCAAATGAATAAAAGTTCTAGAAAATTCTTTTGTAGCGATTAAAACAGTGTATACTTTTATCAAGCTGTTTAATTGTTACAAGTGAAAGCTCCTGAGTGTTGTGACACCCTACCTTAGCTCTACCGGCTCTAAGTCGGGGGAGTGCCTGACGGTATCAGAGACTGATTTAGTTTGGTAGGTAGTTAGACTATAGACCTCTTAATTTCATTTCATTATTGTAAAAATTTATACCTAGGTAGGTAGGTAGGAATAGGATAAACAGGATAAATTATCACAAAGCATTTCCCATAGGTAGTAGTAGTAGTACCTAGTACCAGCACTGTATAAATAATCAACATTTGTTAAACCCTCATCATATTAGGACCATTACTCATCAATTTAGCCTGGTACCTACCAGGCTGGTAGGTAGTCTATTTACTATTTAGATTAATTGATTTACCATTAAGAATTTAGATTGTCCCCTGAAAAGAAACTGGAAAACTCTTCTCCACATATTATAAGAGATATTCCATATGCATTTGAGAGTTTTACAAATACAAACCTGAAAACCAACATCATGGATGAAATTCCAGAGACTTGCCCTTTGCCTGAAACTCAAACTGAGACTGTAATAATTGACAATGAATCTGACATATTCAACAATAATCAGTATGAAGCAATTGACCTAAATGAAAAAACAGTCATTCCAGAAACATGCCCACTCCCTGAAACACAAGTAGAAAATAACAACTCTCACTGTGAGTCTCACCAAAGACGTCGCATCAATTATAGCCAACATTCCAGTTTCCCGACAAATGCAACCATGGAAAGTCAGGGCTCCCAAAATACTATTGTGTACCGGCAAGCTGATAACTGTAGATCAACCATATTAACTCACAACCCAATTCAAATTGGTAAATTCTTCTCTGAAATTTCCCTGGGCGTTGAATTTAAAGATGTCAGAATAAACAGACGTCGGAACATAGTTGCAGTGGAACTAGAAAATCCAACCAAAGAACATTTAGACAAATTGCTGGGTATAAAAATAATTGGTAGATGTAACCCAAGTAATAAAGCATGTCCAAACTCGCCATTTTAATGGCGAGTTTGTGACAGTTATTTTGAGCCCTTCAATTGCAAATGGCGAGTTTTATCTATTTTTCTCCTATGCTACAATGTTATTTTGGAGAGAAATTATGAAAATTTGATCATTTTGGAGAGAATTTGTTGAATTTTGGAGAGACAAATGGCGAGTTTATGAGACATACTATTTTACTTGGGATGTAACGTGATTGGATACAGACCATCGGTACCTTATCATGCTGGTAAACTTTGTTCTGGGGTAATCGGTCCAATTGATTGGGACATAACTATGGAAGAGTTGAAAGAAATGATAGTATCCCCTAGTGAGACTATTAATATCAAACGACTAAACAAATTCAGTAGTGGAAGAAAAGAGGATTCTTCAGCAATCAGAATAGATTTTGCTGGAGAAATTCTACCTGAGAAAATCAAAATTGGGTACATATCATTTGCAGTTAGACAGTTTAACCAACAACCAATGCGTTGTTTCCGATGCCAACGTTTTGGTCATTTGTCGGGAGGCTGCACGGCTAGGAGGAGATGCTTAATTTGCGGTGAGGACCATCTTAAAGAAGACTGTGATAGGCAAAACTCCCCTAGATGTGCAAATTGTGGAATGGAACACATTGCCAGTTCAAGAGATTGTATAATGAACAAAAAGTCTCAACAAATCTCAAGTCTGACCAAACAAGGAAAATCTTTCCAAGAAGCAAAGAAAATTGTAGATGTGGAACATGGTAACAGAATTAAATTGAATAGACAACTAGGAAATAGTTCTGAAGCCTCTGGATATCGCACTTATAGTAGTGTAACTGCAAACAGAACAAAGGAAAATGGGAAACTACCAAATGAAAGGGCACAGGAGGTCACAGTAGAAAAAACTCCTGAAACACCTGAAGTGACACAGGTACAAAATAGTGTGCTTAGGGAATGCAAATCGATGATTGAAAAAGTCATGAATGATTTCTTTCTCAATGTTAAAGATCTTCTTAGTGAAATTTTGACAAAGTTTAACCTGAGTCAGGATCTGTGCTCTGTTATTAATTCTGTTGCACAGAGAGTTTTCCCTAAACCGACTCTGGTGATAAACAAAAACCCTGCAGAAATTAATGCAAATGCATCTAGTTCAAGAAATGATGAAATGAGTACACTGGATAGTGATGCTGGAGTCTTGTCATCAGATGTTGAAAATAGAAGAGTTGCAAATTGGAATAAAAAGAAAAAAAAGAAGAAAAACAGTAAAAGAAAGAAAAGTGAAAGTGAAACTGAACAAAGAAAGAACTCTGTTGAGAGATCAAGAAAAAAACAAATTAAATGAATTCTAATGTCAATGTAAATAAGTTAAAAAGAAATAAGGACTCTGAAAAACAATTAAATTTAATACAATTTAACTGTAACTCGTTAGCAAATAAGTTACAGGAAATGAAACTATATATATTTGACATAAAACCAGATGTGGTTTGCCTCTGTGAAACCTTTGTCAAAACTAGAGAACCCCAATTTCATGGGTATACAGCAATTTGGTGCCATAGAGTAGGCAATGGTGGTGGGTTGGCAATTCTAGTCCGAGAGGATATATCTTTCAAAAAAATCCCTTTCATACACTATCAAGATGGTCATCTTGAACTACAAATAATTGAAATAGCTTCCAATATTGGAAACATCAGAATTGCTAATATCTACAACCCAAATAAAAACATCACCACTCAGGAATTCAATCATTATATCCAGTATATTGGAAATAGGGGTATTTTAGTGGGTGACTTCAATGCACATTCACCCCTCTGGGATGAAAGAGAAAGAACAAATGCTACTGGGAAAAGCTTAGAAGTCATCCTGGAAAGCTACCCTATTTCTTTAGTAAATGAATTCCCCATTCAAACATACTACGATATCAGAACCGGTTCGTCATCTTGTCTAGATCTGTGCTTAGCATCACACACACTATGTAATATATCGGAATTTTTTAGAGGCAGTGATCTGGGAAGTGATCATTTCCCAATAGAGGTAATTTTTGGATGTCCAATTATTAAAAGCGGGATGGAAACTGTACCTAGATGGAAATTAAAGGAAGCAGACTGGAAGAACTGGTCACTTTCATTAAGTGAGTATAACGAAGCAAGCATAGTTCTCCCAACTGACGCTACCACTTTCAACAACTACCTAACAAATAAAATTAAAAATGTGTCAAATCAATTTATCCCTAAAACAAAAGGTTACAAATCCTATAAAAGGACATCTCCATGGTGGGATGGTGAATGTAAAGTAGCAGTGATAAATAGAAATAAAGCAAGAAATAAGATGATGACTCATCCCACAATAGAAAATATTATTAATTTCAAGAGGTGTCAAGCTATAGTCAAAAGCACTACAAAAAAGAAAAAGAAACAATCGTGGAAGGAGTTTGCATCAACTCTACAAAGCAATACTCCATCAGCAAAGGTATGGAAAACTATTAAGAGTATAAATGGCAAATATTCTTGCTTCAATATCCCAGTTGGGTCTCCAAACTCATCTGATACAGAAAAAGCAAATGTTCTTATGAATCAATTTGCTAGAGTCATTGATAATGATGATATACAAGCAAATGAAACTGTAATTACTGACTTATCATTGGTACCTTTCCCAGCTATTACTTTGAGAGAAGTGCAGGAAGTCGCCAAAAGATTGAAAAACTCATCACCAGGTGCTGATGACATCTGTAATTTATTTTTGAAAAAAGTTCCAAAAAATATAATGAGTGAATTAAAATATCTATTCAATATAAGCCTAATGACAAGTAATGTTCCAAGTGAATGGAAAGCTGGTATAATTTGCCCCATTATGAAACCTGGAAAAGACTCTTCTTTGGCTTCCTCCTACAGGCCGATCACCATGCTGTCTTGTGTTGGAAAGCTAATGGAGCGAGTCATCAAAAGAAGACTTGAATACCTATTGGAAGTTGAAAAAGGTATATTTGAGGCAAGCCAGAGTGGTTTTAGAAAAGGTCGCTGTACGTTAGATTGCCTTGCAATCCTGAAGAACCAGATTTGCAATAGTCTTGAGTCGAAAGAATATTGTGTTGTGTGCTACATAGACCTTGAAAGTGCATACGACTGTGTATGGCACTCAGGTCTTATCTCAAAACTCCAACAGATTGGGATTGAACCATACTTGTTATGCTGGTTAATAGATTACCTGAAAGATAGAACAGTGAAAGTCAGAGTTGGTAAGGATTTCTCAGTAGAAAAAATCCTCAGTAGAGGACTACCTCAGGGTGCAGTGCTCTCTCCATTACTCTTTAATGTAATGCTGAGTGACCTTCCTAAGTCTTCAACTGTCAAGATGGTATCATATGCTGATGATATAACTTTAATATGTAGATCCCCTTCTTTGGAACAAGCTGAACATGACATGCAACTATATTTGGACAGATTATTTAGTTGGATGGAAACAAATCAATTTATTATGAATGCAAATAAATGTTGTTTCCAAGTTTTCACAAATAAGAGAATAATACCAGATATAAAACTTCAATTAGCAGGACAACAAATTTCTCAAACAAAAAAGCAGAGAGTGCTAGGCGTCATATTTGACTCGCCCAAGTTATTGTTTAAGGAGCATGTATCTTATCTGAAATCTGAATATTCTCGAAGAATATGTATAATGAGATCAATTTCTTCCAATAGGTGGGGAGCGTCGAGAAACCTACTAAGAAGAGTATATATCAGTTTCATCAGAAGTAAATTGGAATATTGCTGCTCATTATTTCCTGAGTTTTCGGGAGGAATCTTTCAGAAACTAGAAGTGATCCAGAATAATGCCCTTCGTATCATTCTGGGAGCAAGAAGGACATCTCCAGTAATTTCAATGGAGATAGAAGGCCATATAATGCCTATTGACATCCGCTTCAAATTCCTCTTTATGAAATGGTATTATAAAATGATGTATTCCCCCCAAAAAAATGATAGGATTGAAATTGCCCACGAAGTAGGTGTTCTACCAAAAGATGGAAAAAACACTAGTTTATTTCATAAAAGGGCCATGGCAATATTTAATACAACAGGCCTGAAACCAATTAAAAGTGTACCAACATCATATATTTGTCCCTTGTCACCAACAGTTGACATTACAGAAAATATATATATTGATCTATTTGACAAAGAAGTGATTCAAAAAAATAACAATATGATAAATAACATGTTTCAAGAGTATAGAAGAGCACTATTTCCTGATGTGTATGAATTATATACAGATGGATCAAAACTACATGATGGATCAACAGCAGCTGCTCTGTATGTGGAACAATCAAATTCTGTTACAACATGGAAATTAAACCCTAACCACACTGTATTAGGAGCAGAGCTCTTTGCTATTGACAAAGCATTGGAGTGGATAAAATCTAATCATTTGATGGGAACTAAATACTTAATTTCAACTGACTCCAAAAGTGCATTGCATCTAATTATAAATCAAGTAGATCCCAAATACAAACATATAGTGCTTAAAATACAAAACTCTATGATGGAGCTTACTAATTCAGTTAAACTGCAATGGGTATGTGCCCACTCTGGGATTAAAGGGAATGAAGTGGCTGACAGAGGGGCCAATCTAGGTCATCAAAACATGCACTCTGTCCTTAGCTCACTGAATTATGATGAAAATATGATTCAACTCAAATCTCACTTTATGATGTTTTGGACAAGAATATGGAAGACTAGAGTCATCCACAGTCAAACTGGTAACTTCCTCAGCAACATTGTTGAAAAACCCATATTCAGACCTTGGCTAAGTCTCAAATCTAGATGTCTAGAGACTGCTTCCTCCAGAATCAGAATTGGACATGCAGGAGTGAAAGCACACATGCATAGATTTGAGATGTCAATTTCTGATCTCTGTGAGTATTGTAATCAACCTGATACAATTGAACATTTCTTGATGACATGCAGAAAATTTACAAACCAAAGAAGAGAAATGGCAGATAGTTTATCAAATATCAATGTAGACCTATCAATGAAAAACATTCTCCTGGGAGGAAACTTTGAAGAGAATGTGAACAGGAAAATTTATCAGATATTTTTGATATTCCTACAAACTTCTGGAAGATTAAATTCTCTTTGAAAAGTATATGGGCCAAGAATTTATTGTTTTTGCATTATATTTTAACCTTTTCATTTCTAATTTAGCAAACTTCTGTTTCTAGACCTTAACATGGTTGGTTTATCTTGGCCCATCAATCAGGGTGGGTTAAGGTCTTATTTTAATTTATTTTACCCTTATGTTTACTAATCTAATAACTAGAATAAAAGTCAGCTTCCAGTATGTAAGTTTATGAAAATAATGTGATATAAGTGTTAGTGTTAATTTATGACTATGATAGTCAATATCATGTTAAAAACCATTTGTTATATGTTTATAATATAGTTCTGTAACCACTGTTACACTAATTAATATATGTAAACATAGCTATTATGTTATTAAATATAAGATACCCCATTTAATATTATTTTATGAACTGATAAATTGTCTCTTATAAATAGTATTAGTTAGCTACTAGACTGTCATTTATTTAATGGTTATGTAAATAGGATGAACTGTGTAACAATATTTCATAGTGTTCTAGTTTAATAGTTCCATGTCATTTTGTATTAGTTTATATAGGAACCTAAAATGAAAATTGTAAGATATCTATATTAAGAAGCTGCCAGGTTAAACGGTTTATCCTGTCAGGATAACTACATACTTAGGTGGTGGCGAGTCTTCGCTACCCCAACTTGGTAAAGAAGAATCGCCTTCTTCTTTCGAAATGAAGAATGAGAACTTTGCAAATAATTAATATAGCTACCTGACTACCTAGCATTCAATGTCCTATATTCTGTGAGGTTGTTTCCATCTTCAAATAGTTTAATAGACCTGACCGTCCATAGTGGTGTACGGTCAAGAGCCCCCCCGGGCCCCGGTCATGAGCCCCCCTCCCCCCCCGGTCACGAGCCTCCCCCCTCCCGGTCACGACCCCCCCCCCCCCCCCGCCAAGTAAAATAGTACCTATGTCTCAAAACTCGCCATTTGTCTTTCCAGCTCTCTCCAAGACCAAAATTCTACAAATTCTCTCCAAAATTATCAAATTATTATCAATTCTCTCCAAAATAACATTGTAACTAGCATAGGAAAAAAATAGAGAAAACTCGCCAATTGCAATTGAAGGGTTCAAAATAACTGTCAAAAACTCGTCATTAAAATGGTGAGTTTGGACACCAGACTGCAGGAACTGGTAAAGTGTTCTCTAAGAAATCCTCTATTTTGGCTTCTGTTCTCAGTATAATGCATGTAATTATAGGAGGAAATTAAGGATTGTTCGCACAGAAAATGTTATAAATGTCCCATATTCTGCAGACTGGTTTGGACATGCTTTATTACTTGGCCCCCCCGGTCACGAACCTCCCCTTCCCTGTTTTTTAATACTTATTTCCCTAGTTAAACAAATGAAGAACTACTTAGATAGAAATAACTGAGAGTTGCTAATGTAGTTTGTTGTATCTGCTAGTTTGTTGTACAATGTACTGCTGCACTGCACACTTCATGATTGTTTAAAGACCTGGCAGGGGGGTTTGGGTGGGCGGCATGCCCCCCGATATACATATATTTTATGTCTAATCAGTAATGAACTACAAAAGTGTCAATAAGGATTAAATAATATAGGTAAATAAGGATTTTTAAAACAGAGAGGCTCGTGACCGGGGGGGCTCATGACCGGCCAGTCTTTAGAACATGGGACATTTTTAATATTTTCTGTGCGAACAATCTTCAATTTCCTCCTATATTTACATGTAAAATTGTAAATGTAATTTACTGAGAACAGAAGCCAAAATAGAGAATTTCCCATGTTTTAAATTGTGGGAGGAAAGTCGCCAGTTTAGTGAGAAAATGGATCCAGGTCGCCACATTTAAGATACTTTAAAGGAGACATTTGGCTTCCTAGTGAAGATTTTACACTTTGAAACATCCTTATGCTTCATGCCTGATATCTCTTGACACTATTTTAGGAGTGATTTACTTGTTATTTACTGGTTTTCCAACTTATTTAACCCCTCAAAAGTTGCCAATATACTGGCGACTTTGTCCATACTTTAAAACATGGAGAATTTCTTGGAGAACACTCAGAACACTTTACCAGTTCGGCAGTTCCTGCAGTCCGGGCTCATAACCGGGTGGCTCTATACCGGGGGAGCTTTTGACCGGGGGAGCTTATGACCTAGGGGGGCTCATGACTGGGGAGGCTTTTGACAGACACCCGACCATAGTATGACTATGATGGATAGTGTTGGCCGATGGGCCAGTCGGCAGTGCCAGTCTGTAGAATATGGGAGATATTTGGGATATTCTATCCGAACACTTTTGAATTAATTCCTAGATTTACATTAATTTTGCTACAAACACTTGAGTTATTTTCCAGAGTGGATTGATTCTTTTAATAAATATTAGGTACATTAATTTTACTGTAGAGTTTGTGAACTGAAACAGTCTAGTTAAGTTAGAGAGAATCTCTCTAACTTAACTAGACTGTTTCAGTTTACAAACTCTACAGTAAAATTAATGTACCTAATATTTATTAAAAGAATCAATCCACTCTGGAAAATAACTCAAGTGTTTGTAGCAAAATTAATGTAAATCTTCTGAGAGATCTCTATGACTACAACGTAAAGTCATAAAACAGTTTTATGACTTATCACCAATTTCCCAGAATCACAGTTTGCAGAATGTGGCATTGGCAACAGTATCTAAAAGCTGTTGCGCAGTACAACACGGCGCACCACTGTGACTGTATGTACTTTTTATCAATGGTCTCAACGCCAAGTAATAAAAGCATGTCTAAACTAACCCTTATTATGGCGAGTTTGTGGCAGTTATTTTGAGCCCTTCAATTGCAAATGGCAAGAAATATCTACTCCTCTTCTATGTTACAAATTTACAATGTTATTTTGGTCCTTGCCAGTTGCCCCTTGGAGAGAATTTATGATAATTTGATCTTTTGAGTTTTGGAATGGCGATTAATTTGGTGATTTTTGGAGAGAACTGGAGAGACAAATGGAGAGTTTATGAGCCATACTATTTCAACGTAAATGACTGTCCTATGCCATGTTTTAAAGTGTGGCAGGAAAGTCGCCAGTTTAGTGAGAAAATGGATCCAGGTCGCCACATTTTAGATGCTTTAAATGAGAAATTTAGCTTCCTAGAGAAGATTTTGCACTTGAAAACATCCTTATGCTTTATGCCTGACGCATGTGTATCTCTTAACACTATTTTAGGAGAAATTTTCATGTTATTTACAGGTTTTC
This sequence comes from Caprella mutica, assembly GCA_947561585.1. Classification (NCBI taxonomy): domain Eukaryota; kingdom Metazoa; phylum Arthropoda; class Malacostraca; order Amphipoda; family Caprellidae; genus Caprella; species Caprella mutica. Next base: position 59,112 of record CANNZV010002081.1, read on the forward strand.
CAACTTATTTAACCCCTCAAAAAGTCGCCATTATACTGGCGAGTGGCGACTTTGTCCATACTTTAAAACATGGGTCCTATGTTGTTTGTTGTTCTGCACACTTCATGATTGTTTAAAGACCTGAGAGGGAGAGGTTCGGGGGGCAGCACGCCCAATGTTTCAGAGGCAGGAAAATTGTAAGCCAATATTTCACAAAATTTCTGAGCCAAGCCAATGTGGCATTGTGGCTTATTTTTGGAAGATTTCAAATTTTCAAGCCAAAATAAACATGGGAACATAAGAATTTATTCAAAATTTTAAGCCAATTAAACATATCTGAGTTTTGACCTTTTGAAATGCAAGCCAATTAATTGGCTTTAACTGACATACTCTGTAACATGGGGCATGCCTCCTGATAAGTTTTTACTTACAGCTTAGACAGTTAGACTGAAAGTTTACAATAGTTACCTCATAAAATTATAATTATTACAGTTTCCTATGATATATTTTATTTTCTATTCCAAATTAAACATCTCAATCAAAGAATTAAACTGTGTATTATAAACATTGGATTCAGCCTTTCATGTACCGTCAGTCATAAATTGGATACAACAATTATCAAATTCACTCCATTTATCAATAATCTTCATTCAAATTGCCCATCTAATACCAGTCTGCAAAGCATGCACAATTAGTCTCCAGATATTTAATTTTTGAGGCAATAAGTCTCCAAAGATTTTCAAATTTCTCTCCAAAATAACCAAAAATATCAAAATTCTCTCCACTAATTACATGTATACATAGGAATTAGTTAGAAAATTGTCGCCGGATAATTCAGGAGACTAATTTCAAAGCCTCAATAGTCGCTGGATAAACTTCACAACTTTATGCATCTGTTGCATACTGGATCTAATAGAACGTACAGTGGTGCTCCGTACTGTCATGCACCGCTCAGCTTTTAGATACGTATCAAATATGGGAGTGACCCCAGTCTGTAAAGTATAACACTAATAATTAATAACGGATCTGAATTTGAGGACTAATTCCAAGTAAAATTATATTGTTCATAAACTCTCCATTTTTCTCTCCATAAATATATCCAAATTTCTCTCCAAAATGATCAAATTAGATATTTCTCGCCATTTGCAATTGAAGGACTCAAAATAACTGTCACAAACTTGCCATTAAAATGGCAAGTTTAGACATGCTTTATTATCTGGGATTAATTCTGGGTTCAAGTCCTATTTAATAAATTAATTTCTATGTTGCCATGCTATTTGACTTATTTCCTGCACCCAAATCTCAATTTCTGTTAAAAAAATCCTGGGTCACTACCAGGGGTCTGTCTGGTCTAACCATCTGAGGAGAGTCGGAGACATTCTTTTCAGACTGACATGGGACATTTTAAAAAATTTCTGTGTTAACAATCCTCTTTAATTTCTTCTTATATTTACATGTATTTTTAACTATTTTTTAGAGAAATTAGAGAACAGAAGCCAAACCCAAAATAGATGATTTCTTTGAGAACACTCTACGTCTCTACCTGTAAGGCAGTAACCAATTTCTGCAGACTTGTAGTCACTGTTTAAACTGTAAAGGTCAGATGATACCATCAAATTCAATTTAAATCTACGGTTATCTAACACTGTAAGTCAATAAAAAAGGTTCTCCTAGAAATCGTCTATTTTGTTTTCTTTATCAGAAAATATTGTATTAAATAAATAAGAGGCATGAATTTTTCATTCTGAATCAGATGGTAGCTTTATAAGATATCTTCATTACTATAAATGCCACATGCTCTACACTCTACAGTGACAGACTAACTGGTGTTTATTATTTGTAAAGAAAATTAGCTATACCCTAGAACTTAGATAAATTATATAGATATATCATAACTTATTCTGAATCATAATAATCATATAATGTACCTAATGCTTTTTATTCTATAGCTAGTATCCAAATTAATATATATAAAATTATTAATTATCACCTAATCTATAGGCTAGAGAATTAAGTCTATAAATACTTTTAACTTTCCAATCACCCTCATATTTTCTTGGTATAGCTTACAAGAACAGTTTATATAATTTAAACCAGCTATATAATTTAAAAAAAATTCTTATAATGTATAATTATGCTGTTTATTTGTGTTATTTATTGGATAAATGTATTATATCATCTTTATTAAATAGCCAATGCATCTAGCTTTCCTATAGCTGATATCAGTATCATCATGGGTAAGTCATATACCTTAACATTTCAAGAAAAATTATAATCAAATTAAGGGATCTTAGATCTTAAAATTGAACTCTTTGTCTTGAGTATCATTACAAATTTGAGTTATCCATAGTTGTGACTATGAATGCTTTTCTAATTTGAATATTCAAACTACAGGGCTGACAGGAAGCTCTTTGGGTGAGAGCAATGAAGCCATTGTGGATGTGGATGAGTACTGGCCAGAGGTTGCTCATGATCTCTCCCTTGTCACTTGGGCTCATGCAGCTAACAGCAAAGAACTACTTGATGCTGCCATAGATGGTAAGAATGTAGATCAGTGTTCCTTAACCCTAATTGAACTGACAAAATTTGAGACAATTCTTTACACAATAATATTTTTGAAACCAGCAACTTGAATTGTAGGATTTTTTGTCAGTTAATAGCTTTTATCATATTAATGTACTGGACAAAATTTTATTTACCCATGATTGATATGAGTAGTGTGTTTGTCGAGCTTAAACTCCTCAGTCAGTCTTTTAGGATTAACCTTGATGCAGGTAGGTACTGAACCTCAGAATTTTCATACTTCTATTCATCAAACCCTTTGTAGTTAGTGAAATAAAATGTGCTTTAATTTTACCATGCTTTGTACACAAAAAACACTTTCCAAAGAACAAAACATGAATTTCACATAAAACAAAATGAGCCAAACTGCCGAACCCCAGAAAATGATTCACAATCTCCGAGGTCCGCTCAAACCCAGGGTAAACAACTGTGATTTTGAAAAAATATTTTTAATCTAATTCACATTTCCTTTCAATTTTGCAGTTTTATTTAGCTCCTCCTACTTAAAATTTGCTAGCTTCATATTATCTTTAATTGAACAAATATCCAAATTAGAAAAAACTGAAGATGTTTAATTTTCTTTCAGATGAAGATGTGATGATGATTGAGGCTGACGTGCTAATGGGACGTTTGAAAGGATCTGCTTTGGATGAGCCTCTCATTCCAATCATGGCACACCCCCCACAGAAACTCTCTGATCTGTCAGTGGAGATGTTCATTTCTACTGTAGTGGATGCAGTCAATGTAAGGCACTTTTTTGAACCTACCATTCAAATAAATAAATAATAAAAATAGAGTTTATTTTATCAATCAATTAGCTACATTGTTTTATATACAAATATTTTGCCCAAAAAGTTCTCTTCACATGGGCTTGGAACCTATTATACTTTTACCTTGTTATACAATGTTATTTTTATGTATTGTTTGTTTCAATAAAGATGTTTCGAATTATTTGAGTAAGGGATGATTTATTAGATTAAAGAAATTCCTAAGGAAACTTTAAAAAAATTATTATAGAATATCCTACTACAAAAGATTCGAGTTATTTTCTGTTGCTCATAAATTAATAGCAGTACATTTATCATTTGAGACTGATAATAATTTAAGGTGGTACTAAGATGTATCTTGTAAACATTCAATTAATTTGAAGTTAGCTATTGCTCATTTAGTTTTTTTAATATTTATCTTAATTTGATCATTTATTACATGTTTCTTGTCCCAGGCCACCACCAAAAAAGGCATCAAATTAGATTTTAAAGAACTGGCTGCAGTTGGTCCAAGTCTGGATATTGTAACATCCATGGAGGTAAGTTTGGCAGTTTTAGAAAAAAGCTACTGTAAATTCTAAGCTAAATAATGAATCAGCTGCCCCCAGGGGCTCTATCCTGAAGCTGTCTGTGGTGAATGAAAGAGAAGAGGGGTGGCGTCCCTTGGGCCCAGAACTGTTGTAATTATGGATGGTCTTTTTTCATTTTTTACCATGTTTATCATTTTTTTAACGCTACTTGCAGTTTTAGAGGATAGCGCTAGGGTTATGCTTTTCAACTACGAGGTCTTAGATTTTGTGTTAGGTAGGCTTGTAGGCTTCATTTACTATCACGCCTCTTCATTTTCCTCTTCCATCTGTGAGTGCAGGCACCGGTGCTTGTGTCCCGTTTCATCACAATCCTTGGTAAGTGACTGCATTCATGGAGTAGCTTTTCTGCACCCATGAGCATTGTCACCGACGGTGGTAAGTGACTTTGTTCATGGAGCCACTTTCCTTTCTGACTGAATCTTCTAGTCCCTTTTATTTAATTTCCTTTTGACGTCAGCGATATGGCCTTTGGTTCCGAAGCAGACGTTAAGCCCCTACTAAATTAATTAATGAATCGGCTGGTAAATTAAAATATTATTTATTTTTAATGTATCTATCCTCATTTGTATCAATAAAAAAATAGTTATGCATTTTCTACAAATAGAATGATGAAACAGAATTTACTCTCAATGATCTTTTACCTTCTTCAGTGTAGTTAATTTTTTTTTTCAGTTAAATTTCCCCGTGTGGCTGAATGCAGATATTCTACCAGGACCTGTGAATGCCACTTCTGTACCATTAGAGCCCACTCAGTTCATCAATGTTACTAATGAGTATTTGCCCCAGGTAAATAGTTTATATTTCTTTAGTTCATTAGCATATGATTCGTAACTTTTATATCATTGTTCTTTGCTTTTAATTTTAGGTTTCCTTGAAATTTTAATTAGGCTGCAACAAATTTTACTTTTTTTTTAACAAATGTGGTTTACTGTTTTGTTCAAAATGTTCTTTTTGTGTGTATAAATAAATGATGAAAGGCGATTTGCAAGGAGACTATTAGTTAACCAATTGCTATGCCTTTTATCAATTTTTTTCCTATACAGTATGGGCCATAAAAATGTTTCCTCTTTTTCAAATACTTGTAAATCGTTAACCAATGGATAAAAAACTATTTCTTGGTCTCATTTTCTCCGCCTTTTATTGTACTATTAACAAGTAAAAACAATTTTGAACTGATGGACATAGTTTAAGAACAGGGAAGCAAAGAGTGAGGGTGATTATTTTTGTCATTGCGCGAAGGGTATTCTTAGAGCTAACTCTGTGATTTTACTTACTAAAAGGCCGTGAATAAAAAAGGGAAAAAAATTATAATGATAGACATTTTAATACAGGATGTTTACACTTCTTCCTTAGAAACTATTTGGAAATAGAACAACTTCAGTGACATTTTGATCTCATCGAAGTTTTCACTCTGAATATTCGTTCTTCGCTGGTTCATTGCATGGTTAAGGCTCGCTTCACACTTGCATTCTTAACAGCGCGGAAAAAAGCTCTTCCTAAAATGTGTTTACTCTTGCGTTTTTTTTATCGTTGAAGTAAAAATTTAATGTGATTTTTCCATCATCGATAAAAAAAATGCAAGTTTAAACACATTTTAAGAAGAACTTTTTTCCGAGGTGTTAAAGATGCAAGTGTGAAGCGGGTCTTAACCATGCAATAAACAAGCGAAGAACGAATATTCATAGTGAAAACTTCGATGAGATCAAAATGTCACTGAAGTTGTTCTATTTCAAAATAGTTTCCAAGGAAGAAGTGTAAGCATCCTGTATTAAAATGTCTACCATTATAATTTTTTTTCCTTTTATTCATTACCTTTTAGTAAGTAAAATAACAGAGTTAGCTCTAAGAATAACCTTCGCGCAATGACAATTATAATCACCCTCACTCTTTGCTTCCCTGTTCTTAAACTATTTCCATCAGCTAAAAATAGTTTTTACCAGTTAATAGTACAATAAGAGGTGGTGAAAAAGAGACCAAGGTTAAGTTTTTTCGTCCATTGGTTAACGATTTATAAGTATTTGAAAAAAAAGAAACATTTTTGTGGCCCATACTGTAGAGCAGTGGTTCTTAAGTATTTTTCTCGCACACCCCTTGCTTTTCTCAGGCACCCCCTGAGCATTGTATTGCTTTGAAATAGATTGAAAAGCTACAATTATAACATACGTATTTGGTTACTATGATGTTAGAAAAGTTCAAATATAGCTCATATATATTCTGCATGATATTAACAGCAACCATCGAGCTTTTAAAGTTATAAGTAACATATCAAACAGCCATCCCAGGCACCCCCTATACACAATCCAGGCCCCAAAGGGGTGCCGGGCACACCACTTTATGAACCACTGTTATACAGGGTGACCCACAAATAAGTGTGCCCAATTTTGAATTAATATAAATATTTTTTCTATAAATATATAATGAATCTTAGGAAATTATGGTGGTATAATAGATACAAGTAAAAATACATCTTTTTTTTTTTGCTTGAACTCTAATTTCTATTTATTTTTAAATACAATATATATATTTATATTAATTCAAAGTTGGGTACACTTTTTTGTAGGTCACCCTGTATTGTTTAGTAATAAAAAATATGCGTTTTTTAGTACAAAAAGTTTAGTAGCTAAATTATGATTTTGGTGGTAGGTACAATTTATTGAACTTTATATGCTAAATTTTAAATTTTGTATAACGTGAGGTGATAATCATTCCAACTGCTGTTAATAAGGGATAAACAAATCTTGTATAAAAGATTTATTTATTTGATCTGGTTTATATGTATTTTTGTCAATAACTGTATGAAACTTATTTCAGTAGCCCAAAACAACATCCTCTGAATATATCTGTTTCTGTAATCATCGGTTATCATATTTTGTTGCATTAGTCCAAATAATAGCTAGTAGCTAGTAGGCAATTTCTTCACGACTTTGTAATTTTAAACTTCTCATTAGAACCACACTTTTAGCTCTAGTTACTTGAGTTGCTTTTAATAATAGCTATTTGTAACCACTCCTTTGAATCCAGGCAACTCTATCTGTTGGCTGGACAACTCGCTACACCACCAGTGATGATCCTCTGGCCAAGTACACAGAGCAAGACATTCTGAACATGAAAGAGGTTCTGGACACCAGGGAAACTGTCCAGCCTGTCACTTTTCCTGTCAGGGCTGCCTTTGTGAAGAACTCCCTAGTAACTCTCCCTCAGTTGGTGGACTCTGTGAGTTATTAAGCCAATTTAAATTTTTAGTTAAGGTCGATGTCAGACTTAAGGAGATCGTTTACTGTTTTTTGCAATTTTTACTGATTTTTTTTACTTTAGTTCCCAAGAAAATAATCTAAAGAAAAGGTACAGAAAATTTCAGTTCGCTGTGGCAACTGAGAGTGGGTCAGGGGTGTGAATAATGAAGGGGGGAGAGAAACTTAGTTTATTTTTGTGTTGTTGAGTAATAGGTGGCTTCGTCGTAGCCAGTGGGACCTGTTTTAAAAAAAAATCTTAAAAAATTGAAATACTGATACAGTAAACAAGCAATTCAAGACTTTTAAAGCAAACTCAATCTTCGAAAAATTCTCGTTTCTTCGAAAAAAATTTATGAGAGAAACTTCCAAGATTTGGAGCATTTTACACCTTGTGTCCAAGTCTCAGCTCAATTAACGAGTGTTGTTGGTAGCTAGCAAAACCAGTAAACGATCCCCTTTATTAGGATGATGACAATATTTCACCATCCTAATTAAGTCCGATCTCGACCTTAACTAGGAATTTACCGAATTATTTAATAGATCGCTATAGATTCTGAGCCTCAATAATATTTATACTCTCTTTTATTTTTGATATTTAATTTGAGTTATTTTGGTTCTGAAAAAAATGATTAACTTTTTTTTTTAAATAGTAGTTAACCATGAAAATAAGTAAAAATGAAGATACATAACTTTATAGATATAATTAACTGTTGCTTGAAATTAAACCGTTGTTTCTTTTTCAGGTGAATGATAGCAGTTTGACCGTGTGGAGCTCTGCCTCTGACGATGTAGACATCCCTTCCCTAATTACTCTACAGGACACTGTGGGGCCTGATAAGGTCTACTTCGATCTGCCTGAGGAACAGAAGACTGAGTTCGATAATCTACACAGGCAGATGAGGTCTGAAGCCACGCCCACACTCAGGCTATGGCCTCGACATTCCATTTTCTTTGCCAATGTGTCTGTGGTCCTGCTAGCCTCTGCCTTCTATTGCTTCTACCACAACCTCTAGTGGTTTAGAAGCTACTACCACAACCTCTAGTGGTTTAGAAGCTACTACCACAACCTCTAGTGGTTTAGAAGCTACTACCACAACCTCTAGTGGTTTAGAAGTGCCTTGGTAGGAAATTGTAAATATTTACCTTTAAAAATGCTTTACTTTTACATTAAAGTTACGTAAATTGATATTATTATAAGTATTTAAAATGGATTTTGCTATCTGCAGTTTCATTTATATCATAGAGAAGAGTAATATAATTTTTAGTATTCAAAATAGAAATAGGTAGCTATGTTCAGTGTTTAGTAAGGTGTTTAAAAATTTATCTTTAGAATTCTTTCCATTAAATCAAAAAAATTGATATAATTTTAAGTATTTAGTATGAAAGTAATTTTGGTTCATTTTCATTCAAATTTTTAGTATTTAATAAGCTAAGTTTTAACATGTGAAATTATTCTATCATCAACTCTAACTTGAGTTTTCAAATGAATTTCTGAACAAATGATGATATTAATTCTGAAAGAAGCGAGACTGTACATAATAACGTATAGATAATTTTCATTAGGTTTAACTGAAATTTAAGTACAATGTAACTTGTCTCGTGTTTTTATATATGTCACTATTAAAAAAAATATATGAAAAAATAAGAAGCATCTATTGTGATGATTGATAAATATATTTTGATGCCACGATTCTCCCAACATGTTTAATTTTCCATTTAAGCAGTATCTTTAATCACGGAGTAGCTTTTCTGCATCCATGAACATTGTCATCGACGCGGTGGTAGGCGATTTTGTTCATGGAGCCCCCTTCCTTTTTGACTGCTTCTTTCAGTTCCTTGTGTTTAATTTCCATTTGACGTCAGCGATATAGCCTTAGATTCCCAATAATAAAGTACAAAATATCTAGGTACAGAAAATCATAGATACTAAGAATAACATAGACGAAATGAAATGGTATCGAATACTATATACCGCTGGTTTAGAATTATTCAATACTCTTTAATTCTCTCCGTGCATAATATTTATGGGATCTATGATTTTAAAAGCATATTGTCACAACTCTACTTAATCACATTCATATAAAGTTATACAATAAATCTATTCTACTGTTTCACAAACAATTTTCCAGCATGTTGGATCTCTTCAAACTGACGATTATAATGTTTGACTACTTTAAAATTGAATGTTTTCTAATAAGTTTGACAGTGTGTACTGAGCCTTAGGTTTCAAAAAAGGTGTCCACCCTTTCTACCGATGTTAGGAAAGTTGCAGTAGCTAAGGGAATCTCTATTTCTATTGGAAATAAATGACCTATTATCACTAGGGTTGTGACAATATGCAGTATATGCACTGGGAAATATACTGCATATGCAACAGGTTTTATGCATTTTAGAAAACGCATATGCATTTGAGAATAAAAGTATATGCATATGCATATATATAAATGCATAAGCATATTAGTAAATGCATATATGCATATTATTATTAGTAAATGCATATGCATATTGCTAAACGCATATGTTTATTTATAATTTGATGGAAAAGATTCAAACTCAACGGGAAATCCATATTATTATGAGGTTATTTAAACTCAACGTTGAAGGTTTTATCAGGTTTCAAGCTTTCGAATAGAAAGATTTCTATTCATCATCAGGAGAAGGGTGGAAAACCTCTACCTGACAATGAATTTTATGACCAATGGATGTATGTTGGATACCGTCTTTCAATTTCAGCTATCTATCTTTCTGTTTATTATTATTAATTAATCTATTAAAAATCGAAATATGAAACCAAAAAGAACTAGACATATGGTTATAGAGGTTGGCCGTTTTTTATCGCTCCTCTATAGCTTGTTACAAATATAAGAAAGTAGAATTTTTCTAGAGAATGAATGTTGTCAACAGTAGCTACAGGTAGTATCAAATTTTGGTTTCATATTTTGATTTTTAATAGATTAATTAATAATAGTAAACAGAAAGATAGATAGCTGAAATAGAAAGACGGTATCCAACATACATCCATTGGTCATAAAATTCATTGTCAGGTCGAGGTTTTCCACCCTTCTCCTGATGATGAATAAAAATCTTTATATTCGAAAGCTTGAAACCTGATAAAACCTTCAACGTTGAGTTTAAATAATCTCATAATAATATATTTATAATTGCATATGCATGTTGATAAATACATATGCATATTGGTAAAAGCATATATGCAAATTAGTAAATGCATATGCATATTGCTAAATGCATATGCATATTTATTAATTATTATTGCATATGCCAATCTAATAAGCATATGCGTTTTAGAAAAGCATATGCAATGTCACAACCCTAATTATCACACATTCTAATAAATTATATAACAAATAATAACAATTGTTTGATCATTGAGGATGCAATTGTTTGATCATTGAGGATGCAATTGTTTGATCATTGAGGATGCAATTATTTGATCATTGAGGATGCAATTGTTTGATCATTGAGGATGCAATTGTTTGATCATTGAGGATGCAATTATTTGATCATTGAGGATGCAATTGTTTAATCATTGAGGATGCAATTGTTTGATCATTGAGGATGCAATTGCTTAATCATTGAGGATGCAATTGTTTGATCATTGAGGATGCAATTGTTTGATCATTGAGGATGCAATTGTTTGATCATTGGGGATGCAATTGTTTGATCATTGAGGATGCAATTGTTTGATCATTGAGGATGCAATTGTTTGATCATTGAGGATGCAATTGTTTGATCATTGAGGATGCAATTGTTTGATCATTGAGGATGCAATTGTTTGATCATTGAGGATGCAATTGTTTGATCATTGAGGATGCAATTATTTGATCATTGAGGATGCAATTGTTTGATCATTGAGGATGCAATTGTTTGATCATTGAGGATGCAATTGTTTGATCATTGAGGATGCAATTGTTTGATCATTGTGGATGCAATTATTTGATCATTGAGGATGCAATTGTTTGATCATTGAGGATGCAATTGTTTGATCATTGAGGATGCAATTATTTGATCATTGAGGATGCAATTATTTGATCATTGAGGATGCAATTATTTGATCATTGAGGATGCAATTGTTTTATCATTGAGGATGCAATTGTTTGATCATTGAGGATGCAATTGTTTGATCATTGAGGATGCAATTGTTTAATCATTGAGGATGCAATTGTTTAATCATTGAGGATGCAATTGCTTAATCATTCGTAATACAATTGTTTGTGTTACTAACAGTCCCAACCGTTTCTTATCTTTATTGTTTTATTAGTCGTGTTCCTTAATAACACCTGTTTGGTAACTTCACTGATAAGATTACTCAGCTATTTCCAATTAAATGTAATATTTAGTTTATCCTTACGCCATATTTAAAAAGGAAATGAATTTACTTTATTCTTTTTTAAATGCGCATACAACTGAAAGTTCAAGCTTGGTACAAAGTTAGGAATTGTAGGAAATTTATTTATTTCGATTATATAATTTTAACTCCCGGTTGATTCAGTAAGAAATTTGATACTGGCTAGATGATGGACACAATCCAAATTACAACAGTTCGGGTTCAAAGGACGCCATCACCTTTTTCTTGTCCAATCCAAATTACAACAGTTCGGAATCAAGAGAGACCTTTTTTTATTCTGGGCCCAATCCAAATTACAACAGTTCAGAGTGCAAGGGGGGGGGGGGTTGCACCATCTTTTCTCTTCGGCATCCATTCCAAATTACAACAGTTCGGTGTCCAAATGACCTCATCACTTTTTTTTTATTGTCCAATCCAAATTACAACAGTTCGGGGAACCAGACCAATTTTTTTTTTCTTTTCCATCCACCTTCACTGGATAGAGGTTTGGTGTTAATTACTGCTCATGTTATTAATATGGTGCCTATGTAATAATTAAACAGAAAAGTTTAAATAATAGCACCAGACATTTTCCACAGTTCAATCTCTATGTCCGATGGTAGTTGCCCTATCTTATTATAGATAGAGTTTTATGGTGGGATTAGGTGAATAATGTTTCGAAATCATTGGCCACTATTTATTACTTTCAATCTGCTTAATTGGGAGTATTGAATCTCTCCATGTTTACTGTTTTATTACCTATTAAATATTTTACTTATATGTGTTGAGAGTTTAACATATAATTTATATAGTTATATATTAAATTTACAATTGAGTTGCTTCTGAATAGATGGAAGAATCTTCACGTTGCATATATATTTAGTTTTTATTTATATAATAGTTAGAATAAAGGTGTTAAAAATTCATTATAAGAACGTATTGAGTTAAATGATAATCATTCAAGAGAATGACCGTATTTATTATTTATTATACCCCATGAATTATTATATTTAACGTTCCATATATCTTAATCCCTTTCCGAAAGGAAATGCGCATTTCTCTTATCAATTACTAACTTCTCGTTAAAAATATTAGAGCAATAAACCAATAAATGTTAACAGTACCTAGTACCTGGTGACCTAGTTATGAAATGCTACGAGTCAAATTGACTCAAAATTTTTGTTTTCAGTTTTTCCCAAAACAGGCTATGTAGACATTATTTTCATATAAATTGAATTTAAATATATAATACTGGTTTTTAATGGAAAAATACTTTCTTTAAAAAATTTTTTTTCCAATAACGTAAGAAATTAAATTTTAGCTATAGTAAATACAAGATAATTGAACTACGGATAATTTTGTATATGTTATACAGTGTGTCCGCAAAAAAATGTATCCACTGCCATCGAATATATCTTCTAAGTACTATTTATAATTCATTAATATTAATGTACGTGTATATGGTAGCAACATATTTTGCATATTATCGTAGAATGATGAATAATGCAGATTCAAGGCAGTGGATACATTCTATATGGCACACTGTATACCCCAATTACTGTTTTATTGTGCTTATAATCCTGCAGGGGTTTTTTAATGGGGGGATCCGGTGGGAAGCGAAGATTATTCTGACCAAACATAGCACTGAAAAAAATACGAGTCAAAGTGACTCAAAATTTGAGTTTACAGTTTGTCCCAAAACCGACTCAAAAATGTGAGTCATATTGACTCTTAATTCATAGTCAGATTGACTCAGGTAGAGTCAATCAAGCAAAAGACTCCAATCTTGGAGTTTTGCAGACTTGACTCAAGCGATGAGTCAGGCTGACTCGCAATTTTTTCTCAGAGTACATTCTGCAAAACCATTAAAATGTTTCCATCGTGAAGCTCTTATAACTCCTCTATAGTGAAACATCCTCAATAGTAGACCTGAAATGGAATACGTTGAGTATTGAATACATTTGAAAAAGAAAGAAAATATTTTGTGTATAGTAGCCATGAAATGTTCATTTTCCTATTCATCTCTCATATCCTCTATAGTGGAGTAAATTCTCTAAACTGAACTAGCAGAAGTTCACTACTGCTATTTCTACTGCATATGTCATGCTTGATCGTATCAGAAGGTTTTCAAATATAGATGTTTTCACAGAACGTTTCTTATAGTTAATAACATTTGTCGTGGAAGGTATGAAAACTATCCTACCTTCTTATCTGATATGATGGATGATTTGTTGAAATACTTATAAGTAGGGTTGTGACAATATGCTTTTAAAATCATAGATCACGAAAATAGTATAGACGGTGAGAATTAACGAGAATTGAATCATTCTAAACCAGCGGTATATAGTATTAAACACCATTTCAGGTCGTTTCGTCTATAATATTTTCGGGATCTATGATTCTAACGGCATATTGTCACAACCCTACTTATAAGCTGCATGGTCTAAATACAAAAGTGTCCACTTTGCTACCTCCTTTGATGGGAGATAAAAGTTACTTACCTACAAGCTACAAATAGCTGGAATAGAAGATTTCGTCGTAGAAGTATTTTTTATCATTATTGAGAGCCGGAATAGACGCGTAAATATATTAATCACTTAATCAAATTGGCCGAAAACTATTTAATATTTACCAATCTTTGATTTTGCTATTTACTGATCTTCGATTTTGCTATTTAGAAATCTTCAATTTTGTTATTAACAAAAAATCAATTTTGTTATTAACAAAAATTCAATTTTGTTATTAACAAAAATTCAATTTTGTTAACAAAAATTCAATTTTGTTATTACCAAAAATTCAATTTTGTTACTAACAAAAATTCAATTTTGTTATTAACATAAATTCAATTTTGTTATTAACAAAAATTCAATTTTGTTATCGATAATTTTTCTCAAATTACGTAATTCGGCTTCTACTTTTAGCGTCTTTTTGGCAATTAAATTCAATACTTAGCCGTATAAATTACAGACATTGGTAAATAGTTGAACCACGTATGATTTTGTGGTTAAGATATTAAATCAGACTAATATTAATTAGATTATTGAGATCCAAGCTAGAAATTTTTAATGGAAGATCATTTCTTACTAATAACCTCACTTCTTATCAAAATTTTGTCAAACCCTTGTTGTACTTTTATGTATTAATTAAATTAAAGCACATTCAATAAATTAAAGCATTATTCAATACATTAAAGAACATAACCTGTGACGTTAGGTTGCCTTGTCAATTCCAAGATACAGAAATGTTATCTCCAAACAATGAACAAAGGCAGACTTTAGAACCACCTGCATATTATTCCTACTTGTTATTGATTAAACTGTTCATTACGCAAGAGCTTTAGATAAAGCGCATTCACATTGAAGTCTTTGTAGTGTCCTGAAATTATGATAAAATGTTAATAGAAGTCTTATCTTGAGTATATAAGTAGTCTGGCCCAGATGGTACGTTTCAGAGTTATCATTTCATTGATAGCGTTCGGAGGTGAATAAACATGGCTTTATCTAATATACTGAGCATTGGTCCGAGTATTTTTAATGTTATTCTAATGCAGTTATTTCGTTTTTGCAGATAGAAGATGAGACACCAATTTTCCTTGGCCCTAGTGGGGCTTTTAGCCGTCTGGGCTCTTGCAGTAAGTTGATCTTGTTCGTCATTTTGTAATTTGATCCCTAGAATCTTTTTAAATAGGTCCGTTAAGAGAGATTAAAGTTCCCTACCTATAACTTTGAATTTTAATTCTGTTCGAATTTTATTCAATATTTCATCTGAATAAAATCTATACGGAAATTTATCCGTAGATTCTCAAATATTGTTCATTATGTACTTGACTAGAAATATTACAGATGTTCATTCAAATTAAACAAATAAAAGTAAAGCATCATCTTTTGAAATATTAATTGGATTATTCTGCAGGCCCCCACAGCAAATGGCACAGCTGACCCTTGTGATCCGACCACCTGTGTACTGCCAGACTGCCGATGCTCCTCCACCAAAATACCTGGTGGCTTATCATCCGATGATATCCCTCACTTTGTTGTGCTGTCTTTCGATGACGGTGTCACCATCACCAACCATCCTTTCTACCAGGGGCTTCAAGAAAGGTTGAACCCTAATGGATGCAAATACCAAATGACTTTCTTCGTCAGTCACGAGAACAGCAACTACAGTCTGGTTAACGATCTGCACAGAAACGGCCATGAAATCGCTGTCCATTCAGTCACGTAAGTGGTCCATCTTTCTTTCTTATAACATAGGTATTTCTTACATAAAGTATTTTTACTGGAGGTTTGACATTCAGTTTCCGTTGAGGGAAGTACTTAATCGAAATATGTAATTTATTCTTACTCTCAGGTATCTGTTTTCTTTGATAGCTATGTATTTAATTCTATCTAACTTAATCATTGGTTTTCAGACACAAATCCGACGTGCAGAACTACTGGCGTCCCATGGACAAACAAGGCTGGGCCAATGAAATGAACGACATGAGAGACATGCTGGAAAAATACGCATACATTCCTCCAGAAGATATCAAAGTATGTTTTCATACACTTCTAATGTGAAAATGAATTGTCTTATTATTTTACTAAATGAATATTCAAATCTCAGGGATTCAGAGCTCCATTCTTGGAAGTAGGAGGCAATGCCATGTACGAAGCTCTGGAAGAAAATGGTTTCGATTACGACTGTTCCTGGCCATCCCTCCAATACACCCCTTGGTTCGCAGGAACTGACGGTTATGTTAACGGAACTCTATGGCCTTACACCTTGGATTATGCTAGCGACCAAGTAAGATACAATGGCAAACATTCTCATTATAGTAGGACTCCTCTATAGTGAACTCCTGTATAATGAAAGAGTTAGGAAGTACCCCGTAGTGAATAAATTTACGATCAGTTTTAGAAAACTGAACACTATTTTATGGGAAACTAAAGAAAATGTGTTCAATATTCAGGATAAATTTAACTTATTCACTATAGAGGAGTTATACTGCATTGCTGATAAGCAATAACATCGAATTTGAATATTTTCTAAATCAGAAACTAGTATATTTCTAAATAAAAACTTTTGGAAAAATCATATATTATTTAAATGTCTAATTTTATTTAGAAATTTCCATACTAATATAAATGACATGAATCATAACAAGGCTCACCACTTTCTTTGTAAATTTATATAATTTATATTATATAAATTATTATAACTGAGCAAATCCAGTGTTCTTTCCATTTTATTTTTCGAAAAAAAATCATTCCATTTTTAATTGCTCATGACTTTTCAAGGATTGAATTGTAATTAAGGTGAAGGATCTATCTGACATTTTAACAATATTCACTACTCAAATTAGGTTCTATTTACATCTTAAGGGCCGTACACACGCAGGGTTTTCTAAGTCTTTCTACCAGACTTTTTGCTAAGCTCCTCCTACTTTTTCCACGAAATTTTTGAATCATATAAGAAAAACTGATATTATTATTTATATTAGTTGGTATCCATGATACCTGCAGGTTTCAAGGATACCAACTAAAATAAGTCATATTATATCGTTTTTTCTTATATTCTCGTGGAAAAAGTAGGAGGGGCTTAGCAAAAGGTCTGATGGAAAGACTTAAAAAACCTTGAAACCCTAAATTGCAGATGATCTTTTTCTTGTGGCAAAAAAGTAAGCAAATTATTTGGTGAGTATCCTTTACAGGCCTATATTACTGATGAAAAGTGTAGATAGATCCTGTAACTTATTTCCCTTTAATACTATTTGTTTCAAATGATTAGTTCGTATTATAATTTGAAGTTGACTTTTCAGGACCAGACAATTGGCACAAAACCAACCGAATCCATCCCAGGTTTGTGGGTGTCGCCAATGACTGACTTGGTTGACAACAGAGGAGTCGAATGCTCCATGTTAGACGGATGCGAGAGGTAAACCATTACTAATTATTAAATGATATGAAATGATAATAAATCAAATATTGATACTATATAAGATAAATGAATCAAATTAAAATGTATTAAATTAAACGGACATTCAAGTCCGTTTTTTAGGTTATATTTTTCGGACAAAATAATTTGTATTTTTGTTATGAAAATATATAAAGTTAAAGTTTATATTTTAATTGGTTCTAGTTACATTATGCAAAAGCTATTTACTCTAAAATTTTGAGTTGCATTTAAACAAAAAACTGAATGTTAAATTCGTCATCAACTTTATTCATAACCTGCATATAAAAAAATATATATACTAAAACAGAAAAAATGAATCTCGGATAAGAAAAATCTTTAAGGGAAACCTAATCTAATATTTTTTACTATATAAATCAATAATAGTATGACTCATGCAATAAAAATACGGAAGTAAAATGAATAGAATCTAATGAAACAGAACAGTTAGTATATGGTAGTTAACCAGACCGATAGTTTAGAACTTCAAACATTAATTCGGAGAAACTATGATTCAGCGCTGATAATGAACTGGAAGAAGAGGCTGGCGCAGTAACGGCCCTCCTGAAACGCAACTTCAACTACCATTTCGGAGAGAGAACCCCATTCGGAATCTACACTCACCACGCTTGGTTCCTCACCGACCAGAGCAATGATAACAACGCCAAACACGACGGATTCGAACAGTAAGTACAGTCGCCGATGATCAACCAATAGACTTTTTTCTGTTCCGAGGAGTTAGGCCTGTTTCATACTTGCGTTTCTTAATCCGCGGAAAAAAAAAGATATTGCAATAGTCGATGACACAGTAGCCAATTCAATTTTCAATAAGAAACCATTCTTTTCTAAATTAATTGATTTCAGTAGAGGTTTAACCTCTACTTCAGAAACCACAGGCCATAATCCTGACATCAAAAGAAAATTTAATACAAGGGACTGGTTGAAACAGTCAAAAAGGAAAGTGGCATCATGAACAAAGTCACTTACCACCGTCGGTGAAAATGTTCATGGAAGTAGAAAAGCTACTTCGTGAATGCAGTCACTTACCGAGGAATGTGACAAAAAGAGACACAAGCGCCGGTGTTCCAACTTGTTATTGGCTAAATTGACATAACGATTATTGTGTATTTGTCCTATACCTATATTGTGAGCATTGAATAAAGGCCTTAAAATTTATTGTTAATAAACCAAGAGACTAAAAATGCCCCTCTTTGACAGATTTTTAGATTACCTAGAAGCTTTCAACTGGGTGTACGTAGTGTCTGTTGAACAGCTCTTGGCTTGGGTGAGAGACCCAGTCCCTGCGAGTGAAATGAAAGATCATCCCGCCTTCCAATGCAGCACCAACCTCCCCACTAACAACTGTGCTATCAACAAGAACTGTAACTACACTGCACCCCTACCAATTTCGCAGGAGGAAGTCTTCATGAACGTGTGCGGTGAGAAATGTCCAACCTACTACCCATGGCTGGGAAATATTGATGGTGAAGATCAGTACGTCGCACCTACCGATGCAAAGAAATAGAAACTGAATTTAGTCAATTCACCGTCTAATATTCATTGAATTAATTTTACATCTGAATACATAATTCAACAGAAATAAACAGTATAATGAATCAAACATGTAGTTAATGTACTTACTTCGGTAATCTTATAAAGATGAACTCTGCTTATTTGAAAAAATATTGTTTTTTTTTTTATATTCCTTGCTACTATCTATAAAAGAATGTCACCAGATAAAAAAAATCCAAATATTTTACAAAAAATATGGTACGGGTTGAAATTAAATACAGTTTTATTGTAGATATTATTAGATAATATTTACAAAATCAAATAGGATAGAAAATTAGAATCTGGAGTCTTTTTTAGCAAGACAATAATAAAAAGAATTTCTTTCAGTAGGCTAATGCTTTTAGTTTTTTAAACATAAATTAATCATTTTGATACTTGAAATAATAAAAAAAAATTGTAATAGTGTATTTAAAAAATTTGGAAGATTTACAATTTTATAAATTGAAATTATCATACTCTTATATCGTATTTAATTTTTAACATTTAATTATTTACAGTAAATATATCGTAATGCATTATAGATATGCTGGTTATTTCTATTTATTAATATGCATTATGGAATATATGATTGCAAAATAGGTATAAAAATATACATAAATTAGCTATATACAGATCAATTACACAAAACAAGAATAGTTTACAAAAGACATATTAATGCAGTTAAAATAGGTTCTCTTCAAAGGAGTCTAAAATATTTTCTAAAATTAAAGATTTGACATAGGGTTTAGTAAGGAACTTTTTCATTTATATTTCAAATGATATGAATTCCATTTCCAATTTCCTATTGAAATTTAAAAATGTACAATTTAATCTCATAAATTATGATTATTTTATCAAGTTCACCGCTTGCTTTAATAACACTTTCATAAATCTGATGTGAAAAAGGACATTTCCTTAACGATTTCATCTGCAAAGCATATAGTTATAATCAGGGCTTGGACAATATGCTCTAAAAACTATAGATCTCAAAAATATTAAAGACGGAGAGAATTAAAGAGTATTGAATGGTTCTACACCAGCGGTATATGGTATTCGATACCATTTCATTTAGTTTCGTCTATGATATTTTCGTGATCTATAGTTTATAGAGCATATTGTCCTAGCCCTAGTTATAATAAATAGGTATCATGATGTATTTAAAAAAACTCCACCGTTTAAATAAAATCAGTCAGATCTGTCTTCTTTAGCACGACAGCTTTCATTTTTCTTAAATCATTATCGGGTAAACAAGAATTCAGTTGGATAATTTTCAAACAATCAAATATAGCAATTTTTTTCAGTTTTTATAACGCGTATAGAATTATTTTGAGGCCCCTTTCACACGGTTGTTTTTCTCATGCCGCAGCAAAGAATATGATGCATGAAAAAACACTACGACTGAATAAACGTCTGTTTTTTGTATGGACACGTAGATTGGGCGTTTTTTGTTATGCTGAATTTATGTTCAAAAAAACGCCCTGTGAAACCAGCCTAAGGTTACTATTAATGACGTCAAGAGGAAAGTAAATATCTACAAGGGACTTAGAAGAAGTAGTCAAAGAGGAAAATGCAATTGAGAAGTGATTATATTTAAAAAATATGAATTCTATTTTTCTCACCACTGAAAGTAGCTAAAGTCAATTAATATTGCAACTCTGAAGAGTAGCTATAAATAATTTGGATTGATTCTGACCGACAATTTTATGCAACATGTCCAAGTGTTGGGAAGGAGAATTTATACAGAAATTTTAACAAATCAACAAAAAGTGTTAGGAAAAACAATTCCCAATTCAATTAAAGTTACTTTTTTATAGATCTGATTTAGAAAGATTGTTAATCTTTAAGGATGTGGGGGAAGGAGGAGGTGGATGGGGGTATTTCTGTTCAAAGTAGGGGAGGTGTGGGGGTGCTTTTCTGCTCAGAGTGGGGGAGGAGTGGGCATAGTTAGCAAAGGTCCATCTGTGTTCTCATCCACCTCAGGTACAACGAGACTCTCGACGTGCGCCTGTACTCTCCTTTTCAGTTTCTCGTAAAGAGTCTGACTGTTCTCGCTCTGGTGTGTACCAGGCTGTAGCGCCTTTATCAGAGTTTCACGTCTGTTATCAGGCAGTTTATGATGGACATACCACACCAGCTTCATTAAATGCCTCATCACATTCTCTCGACTGATATTTGTGAGGAAAAACTCGTCAAAGACGACCGTACAGAACTCTTCTGATCCGAATTCTTCGGCCATTGGGATTAACGCTGCTACCAGGGAATGTAAGAAGGTGTCGTGGAAGGCCCTGTCCTGATGACAGGTTGCCAGGGTGCCAACCACCCTTTTCACCGCCATCTTGTCTCTCTTATTGGCGCAGTGAAGTGTGTAGTGCATTGCCAAGACACACGCCACACTACTCTCCTGTAGGTACGCCTGGTAAGCGTCAGGCGGTGGACCTGAAAGACAGTCAAAGTTATCAATGGTATCATTTATCAGGGGTTTCTGCTTCAGTCATATCTTTCATAATCATTAACTATATCGCTGACGTTAAAAGGAAATTAAGTAGCTAGCTACAAGGGAATTGAAGAAATAGGATCATTTAATTAAAAAACTCTCACCGGAATGCTCTATAATAGCAATGGCGCTCTCTCTGTCGTCAAGACAGAGCTTGGCATTCAGTTTCCTGATCTCATCGTCCACCATTAAAGACACGAGGGAGGGGAGGAACTTGGTTACTATTTGTGGGTCTAGTTTTGGTTCTCTGAACACCTGACTCTCTATCATGTCCCAGGAATGAAGACCTAGCGCCAGCATACGCAGCACTAGCACCAGCACGCTGTTCTCCTGAATAATAATGATAACTTTATTGATAATAAAAATACACAGAAAATACAAGGGTAAAAAATAGGCGGCGAATATCAAGCCCTTTTTTATAAGTTCTAGTGATATCACTGGAACTTTTAAGGCATAATCATTATATTAGTTATATATTTAATAGGCCAATGTCATTTTAGAAAATGCTCAATAACATATAATGAAGCCGTTACGATTATAAAGCTTGAATACAAAGAGTTTCAACTATTTTATATTTGTATCAGAGATTATTATTATCAGAAGTAAATATCTCACCCGAGGCATGGCATCGTTATTCATAAGGTGTTGTAGTAGTTTGATGACAGAGTTTGCAAGGAAGTTTATAGCGTAAGGATCACAGAGGATCATAGACAGATCACCGAGCACCTGCTCCTGTCCACGACGAATGCTGTCAAGAAACACTTGTAGTTCTCTAGACCTGGGTACAGAAGAAACAATTGAAACATCTTTATTGAATGTAAAAGAAAGAAATTTTTGTCCCTACTTTTAACACAGAATTGGACAGTCTGTGAATTATTACAAAAAAATAATTAAATGAGAAACAGACTTAATTTCTTTATCGTTCAAGCCCTTATAAAGTTTGTATAAACTCTTTGGACGACAATGAGATCTCCTGTAGATTAAGCACCCCAAGAATTCCTCCTGAAGATACGGCACCCCAAAGCGGCCTGGGATGCCCTATCTACAGGAGATCCCATAAATGTTAGTCTTGTAATGAATAATATGCAGGGAATTGAGTATCAGAGTAGGTAACTAGCTATAAAAAGATTCCAAATATTGTATAGCTATATTACATAATTCACCAAAAGAAGTTCTCTATTTGCTAAATAGTTAATTAATATCTACTTCCACTCCACGTCGAAATAGCACTAATGATACGAAAATTGAAATTAAAGGAGAAATAGTGAAAGTTTTCATCTTTGTAGCAACTGGTTTGACTTGTTTGAGGAAGAACCAAAGCCACAAAACTTGAAAATGAAGTTTTTCATGGAAAATAACATTCTGAAAATTGTCATTGTTCAATTAGTATTTTTTCCAAAGATAGGAGAGAGTATCTGAATCATCAGTTACATCTCAGTGAACCTCCAAAAATCTGTCTACAAACTTTGGATCCTTCCTCTGAACAATTTCAAAATGTGACTTAGACCCTTCTTCCACCTAACGTGTCATATAAGGTAAAGGATCTATCTGTCATACAGGGTAAAGCACCAATATCCCACCTCTTAGCATCCACACGCCCCTCCCTGATGCAAGCATCTAGACACCAAGTGAATTTGTGGCAAGGGTCAACAGCTGTGATGTCGTGCACCTCTTTGTCATGGAGAGCCATCAACAGTTCCGCCCTCAGGGAGCAGTAGTGAACAAAACGTGTGCGCAAGAATAGGGTACGCAGAAACTGAAGCACCAGATCGTACAGTTTCACATTGCGCCCTATCATGTGCACCAATTTCTGCACCATTTCACCTTGTCTGCGAGCCTAAGGATTACATCAGTAGTTAGTGTAGCTACCAAATTATATTAAATGTAAGAAGAAGATTATTAATATAGTGTGACTATAGTAATGAACACAAAGTGATAGACCGGATGACAAGAATATATAATCAGCATACAAAGGCTATGCAATTACTTTTGGACTTGGACTGAAGAAGAGGTTATGAAGGTTGTCCACACTGAAGAGTGTGTCCTCTTTGCTTGTGATGTAACCAGTGAGAAGTGGTGAGACCTCATCACCAAAAAGAGCTTGCGAGTCTTTCCAGATCTGTCTTTTGACTTCCGTGTCACAGGCCTCGTAAAGGTCTCTGTCACGCACCTGAAACATTGTACATAATACATAGCTACATAAAATAGAACCAGAAAACGAAAAATTAAAACAGAAAATAAACCTAAAATAAAAGATAATCATTAAATATGTTTCTTATTATATCCTTCTGATTCCTTCATTTATGAATAAACATGAGTAGACATAAACATGAACTTGTGTAATGGAAAAATTGTATAAACTCACAGTTGATTAATTTATGTCAGCTTCATACAATATCACAGTTTGTGTCTTTGCTAATCTTTCCTTTTAAGTTACAGGGAATATATAAAATTAAAAGTTGACATTTTAATACCAATCTTGCAAGAACAATTGATTTAAGCCTAAGAATATTTTTTTCAGAATTTGTGTCATTATTATTCCCATTCAATTGGCTTCTTTCCATATATAAATTTCTTGTGAATTTAATAATAGCAGCACTTTAAAACTGAATCTCACCAATATTTTGAGATATTTCTCCTCTACGTGTGCCATGTGTTTGAGTATGCACATCACCACAGGCCTCAGAGCTTTGATTTTGATCACAGGAAAACTCTTGGTGAGGAGTTCTTTGAGTTTGCGGTCCCTGTCCCTCCCTTCCTTAGCCCCCAACTCCGTGATCTGGGCAATCAACTTGTCTCTCAACTCCTGAAATATAGGATCTTGAATAATGAAAGTAGCAGAAAGAACCAGGACTAGTTATGGATAATATTAATTGGGAAAAGATAATTTTTTAGGTTTTTTTCCTTTCTCAAGCCCTTATATAAGATATATTTTTCAGACAAGAAAAGGTTATTTATTAATTTGTTTATTTCACAAAATGAAAAAATGAATGAAATAAAACAACAAAAATCAACATAAAAGCTTATTTTAATAACAAAAGTAGCAGGACCCATTATTAATGTAATCATTATTTCACAAATTGAAAAATGTTTGTAATAGAAGAGCAAAAATCAACTAAAAAGCTTACCTCCATTATACTGTTGTGAAAGTCAAGACGCTTAACATTGTGCAGATCTAGTAGATGCAACATGGGACGTAAAGACGGTAACAAGATTCCATTTTCAACCTGTAAATTAACATTAATAGCTAGTGAAAAAGATAATGTTGCATAACACAATAGATGTCTGTTAGGATTAGTTAATAGTAACTAATACAAAATAATAAAGAGTGTAGCTATGTCTTGTTATAACTAATAGTTTTTAACCAGCTAGCTATTAGCCTATTACTATATCAAATCAATACATTTTCTTTCTCCATTGCTATAAAAGAATATAAGAAAAAAAAATTAAATTTGAATGAGACTAATCTGAAAGTATGAAAAAATTTCAGTTCAGAAAACGCAAAATACATTATAGCTAATTAGCTATTAAAACAAAATTTTACTGTTTTCACAGGTGCTAAATACTATACATTAATATAATATAGTCAAACTTTCAACAGAAAGTGCGTGAAACTTACCTGGAATTCCTCTATAGCCTTTAATGGATCTGTACAGTGAGTGAGGCTTTCCTTGAGATAAGCTCCTCCGGGGATACCAATTTCCTCTAGACCAAATCCAGACATGGTGACAATGAATGTGTAGCTAGCTTCTCCAAATATCAATAGGAGTAGGTTCACAAGTAAACTGCAACCCTGGTAACTGTAAACAACTTATCTCAGACAATAAGTCTAACACCTGACGAATTGAATATACAAATATTAAAAGCCGTTGTTTTCATTCAAACTTATCAGTGTTAGGTGCATAATTCAATTAGCTATGTTTCTCTAAATTAAAAATATTAGCGAACAATAGTAATGATCAATAACAGTTGAATACTTTCACTTTGAGGCTTGAGCAATTTAAGGCAATCATGCAATGGATGATGATAGGAAACGAGATGCTCTGACACTGTACCAGTCTGCAGAAACTGGTGAAGTATTCGTACAGAACTCTTATTCTGCTTGAAGCAAAATCAATGTAAATATAGGGATTAATTCAGAACTATTAGTAGCAAAATTAATGTAAATATAGGAATTAATTCAAAATTGTTCGGGGAGAATATCCCAAATATCTCTCATTATTCAGCAGACTGGACACTGTATACCATAACTTAAAATGAATGATTAAAATACTATAAAATGAAGTGAAGTGACTAAATACCGAAATGAAGATTTTCGTTCATTTCGGGGTTTATAATTTTCATTTCGGTATTTAGTCACTTCATTTCGTTTAATTCGGGGTTTATAATCTTCATTTCGGTATTTAGTCACTCATTTCGTTCATTTTGGGGTTTGTAATCTTCATTTTGGTGTTTAGTCACTTCATTTCGTATATTTCGGGGTTTATAATCTTCATTTCAGTATTTAGTCACTTCATTTCGTTCATTTCGGGGTTTGTAATCTTCATTTTGGTGTTTAGTCACTTCATTTCGTTCATTTCGGGGTTTATAATCTTCATTTCGGTATTTAGTCACTTCATTTTGTTCATTTCGCGGTTAATAATCTTCATTTCGGAATTTAGTCACTTCATTTCGGGGTTTGTAATCTTCATTTCGGTATTTAGTCACTTCATTTCGTTCATTTCGGGGTTTATAATCTTCATTTCGGTATATAGTCACTTCATTTCATTTATTTCTGGGTTTATAATCATCATTTCGGTATTTAGTCACTTCATTTCGGGGTTTATAATCTTCATTTCGGTATTTAGTCACTTCATTTCGTTCATTTCGGGGTTTATAATCTTCATTTCGGTATTTAGTCACTTCATTTTGTTTATTTCGGGGTTTATAATCTTCTTTTCGGAATTTAGTCACTTCATTTCGTTCATTTCGGGGTTTGTAATCTTCATTTCGGTATTTAGTCACTTCATTTCGTTCATTTCGGGGTTTATAATCTTCATTTAGGTATTTAGTTACTCCATTTATTTATCATTCTATCATTTACACTCTTCAAATACATTCAAATTAATTCTGTAAGCTTCATTTCGCGATTTACCTTCATTTCATATTCATTTCGCGAAATACCTTCATTTCGCGATTTAGTCATACCGGATTTCCAGATTGCATTCTTTGTGAATTTTTTTCGAAACTCGCGGTCTTCTAAAAGACATTTATATAGAGTTTCAAAACTTTGCGGCTCATCAAATGTGAATTTTCACTTGATCAAATATTCCCGGTCTGTTAATAAGTAACTAAATCTAGGTAGTAATTGCTCCTTCCACCACGGCTTGCTTTATATCCCATTGCTTGTAGTTTTTATCCCACAGCTCACATTTTTTATCCCCTGACTTGCATTTTTTTATCCCACTGCTCTCATTTTTTATCCCACGGCTCTCATTTTTTATCCCACGGCTCTCATTTTTTATCCCACGGCTCGCATTTTTTATCCCACAGCTCGCGATTTTTATCCCACGGATCGCGATTTTTATCCCACGGCTCAGATATGATATCCCCACGGCTCTTCAAATAACCTATTGGTGAAATGGCGGCTCTTGGACAACAACTAATGCAATCTGGCCGGATTTATAGCTATTTATTCCTATGTTACCACCAGTCTGCAGAATATGGAACATTTTTCCAAGACTCTCTGCAGGAGTTTTTGATTGAATTTTAGAAATTGTAGATCTCTGCGGAAGATCATGAATTAATTCCTATGTTACAATTAATTTAGATGGGGGAGATTTTGAATTAATTCCTATGTTGCCAATAATTTAGCTGCGGGAGATTCTGAATCTGCTGCTGATAGTCAGAGAGGAACTCCCTCTCAAATTAAAGTCTCTGCGGGAGAAGAGAGTGAGACACATTCTGCAGTCTGGTGTTACACTGTTACGGTCAGAGATGGGCGAAAAGTACATCGAAAGTACTTAAGTACTAAGTACAAGTACTCGTAAATCAATGTACTTAAAGTAGTTGCCCAAGTACTCAAATAAGAAAGTACTTTCAAAGTACAAGTACCAAGTACTTTTTAAAGTACTTTCAAGTTCCAAGTACATTTACTATACATTTAAAAACTAATAATTTATACGTACTGTTAACTTTGATAGTACATCTTCTCAGTGACTCTTTTCTCTGATAGTACATCATCACACTGACTCTTTTCTCTGATAGTACATCATCACAGTGACTCTTTTCTCTGATAGTACATCATCACACTGACTCTTTTCTCTGATAGTACATCATCATACTGACTCTTTTCTCTGATAGTACATCATCATACTGACTCTTTTCTCTGATAGTACATCATCACACTGACTCTTTTCTCTGATAGTACATCATCACACTGACTCTTTTCTCTGATAGTACATCATCATACTGACTCTTTTCTCTGATAGTACATCATCACAGTGACTCTTTTCTCTGATAGCACATCATCACAGTGACTCTTTTCTCTGATAGTACATCATCACAGTGACTCTTTTCTCTGATAGTACATCATCAGTGACTCTTTACTCTGATAGTACATCATCACAGTGACTCTTTACTCTGATAGTACATCATCAGTGACTCTTTACTCTGATAGTACATCATCAGTGACTCTTTACTCTGATAGTACATCATCAGTGACTCTTTACTCTGATAGTACATCATCAGTGACTCTTTACTCCGATAGTACATCATCACAGTGACTTTTCTCTGATAGTACATCATCACAGTGACTTTTCTCTGATAGTACATCCTCACAGTGACTTTACTCTGACAGCTCAAGATACTAAATCCTGCCATGTCAGTTTTTGCCTCCTTACCTAGAAGTATAAACATCCTCTAATTCACTAGCTCTTGATTTTATCTAAAATTGTATTATTGCCTGTTGTATGAACATAATCATGTCGATGAGACCAAAACGCTCTGCAAAACCAATCAAGAAAGTATCACTTGCGAAGTACCCTTGCGGAATTTGTATGTCAGCATGTGATGATCCATCTTTAAATGGCCAATCTGTATTTTGTGGAGAGTGTAATAAATGGTTTCATGACAAATGTGAGAAGTTGAAATCATTACAACTGACTATATTAGATGGCCTCGTTTATGAGGAATATGTATGTAGTTCATGCTGCCGCACCGATGGGACCTTCGACTTTCAACTCTCGCTCCGGCGTCTTCGTGTGGCGGCGAAAGATGGTTTTGAGAGATGCCGATCAGCCACACAGTTAGAAGCAATTTTGTTGAGGAACAACCCTCTGATGCATAGACACAAGGATAACCCAATTGGAGATAAAAGAATCGATACTACCACAGAAAGCTTTCTGAACAGATTGGGTAAATTAATTTCAACATTCAAAATATGTTTTCCTCTTTTAAAACCTGTATATTCAAGTTACACTAGATAATGTTTTCTCTTTAAAATGGCAGTACAGTTTTTTGGATAAGCAAATGGACATAGTATAATGAAGTATTTGAATTTAATTTTTACTTTCTACAGGTGGTGCAAACGGACGGATCCCGGCAGCGGTCACCGGCAACGGAAACTGTCTGTTCAATGCGTTATCAATATGCTTAGTTGAGAACGAGTCTATTACAAACGAGTTACGAGTTCGAACTTGTATTGAGATGTTAACTAATCAGAAGGAGTATTCCAGGCTACATGGAAAAACTGGTATTCCCTTAGTGTCGCCCGATTACTCGGATGCCTGTCTCGACTGTGCTGTCGATGGAAGTTATTCATCTGCCTGGACCATTCACGCCGCAGCCATAGTTTTAGGCGTAGAGATCTTATCTGTTTATCCATCTTTGAATGGTATTCTCGACAGATGTGTTCCAATACTGAACACAACATTTCGTTCTATCAAGACATCTAAACCTACTGGACCACCGATATACATAATGTGGACAAGTATGACTGGTCCCTTACCTGGTCTTATATGGACAACACCACCCGAGACGGTGGTGTTGGATGACAAGAAAATTCAAATGTCGACGAAACGGTCATACGCCCAAGTTACAAGGTCACCAACATAGGTTAAATAATGATCTTATTTGAGTTTCATAAAAAAAATAGTGAATTAGACAATAAAACATAACAATTAATCTTAAACAGGGTGTATGCGTGCATGACGTCCGATATGACAAGTTTCTATTGCGATAAATGCGAAAAGAATAATAATATGATTTTTTTTATCATAGGTAAATCACAGTCCTTCTACGGAAACGAGAATGGTGTCTACACCAGAAGACAAGGTATGTGAATCGTTTTGCACAAGTCAAATGATTATTTGTTTCTCTCAATTAATAATATTAGCTATACCTACTGTCCACGTATCTGCCATCAGATTTGTTTTGCATTTTTTCATGTTTTCACAGTATCTGAAAAAAACCTTTCCCAAACTAGCTCCGGGTGGTTCCGCAAGGCTCCGGGCGGTGCTGAAAAAGTAAGACATAATGATGTCACTTGTGAAATGATTTTACTCATTAACGAATCATTTTTTCGTCTCCAAAATTCGTACGAAGGTCAATCATAACCAATTGTACGTTATAATGTGCTCGGGCGGTAGAATTTTGTCCCTGGGTAGCTCCGGGAGAAAGTAAGACATAATGATGTCACTTGTGAAATGATTTTACTCATTAACGAATCATTTTTTCGTCTCCAAAATTCGAACGAAGGTCAATCATAACCAATTGTACGATATAATGTGCTCGGCCGGTAGAATTTTGTCCCTGGGTAGCTCCGGGCGGTTCCGCAAGGCTCCGGGCGGTGCTGAAAAAGTAAGACATAATGATGTCACTTATAAAACGATTTTACTCATTAACGAATCATTTTTTCGTCTCCAAAATTCGTACGAAGGTCATTCATGACCAATTGTACGATATAATGTGCTCGGGCGGTAGAAATTTGTCCCTGGGTAGCTCCGGGCGGTCCCGGGCGGCTCCGGGCGGTGTTTAGCAGGACCCGTTGAACATAGGTAGAGTGATAGTTGGAAGTTTTGCATTATTAGTATGAGACTTCTTGGACACATCACCAGCCATAAGCTTATCACAAATTTCAACTCCGTCTGATATCATCATTTGAACCTCTGAAGACTCGCTGATGTCTTTTTCAAAGTCAAATTTATCAGAGTCACTGGATTGAATACTCTCGTCTAGTTTGAGAATGAGTTCTCGTTGCCTCGAGAGTTCAGTTTTATATCGGATGATCTTAGCATTGTCGATATCTCCTGTAGTGTCCACCGCTGTAATTGCATCTACTAGTTTACGACATTCTGCTCTATGTCCACCTCTTCTCTTAACTTCAGACATAATACCTGCAATCCTGGTCACGGCACCATATAAAGTTTTAACTAGTTGTATCAGTAGTAGGATACTAATTCGCTGAGATTTAGTCAGGTATAATGCAGGTATATGGACGTTAAGAGGTGACAGCAGATAAACCAACTGATTCGTAGGAAGTTTTATTGAACACTGGCTATTACTACAACATGCATACGAGAAATTTGTTATCATGAGAATATTATTGGAACAGTTTTTAAGAGCATAGACTATGAGTTTTAACAGCTTATATAAATTATGAACATATATTTTACAAAGTCGACTAAATATTTTCTTTTTTCATGCATCATATTCTTTATTTTTTTAGTAATAACCTATGTACGTAATCAAATTTTTATTTAACCAAAACACGCTCCTCCCAGTACGCGGGTGTGGTGAAGAGAACGTTGTCCCAGTATCCACGCCCGTTGGGAGAGAACCTCACAATCTGTGTTCAAAGCAACATCTCCAACTTTCAGCATCTCCCAGTACGCGGTTGTGGTGAAGAGGACGTTGCCTCAGTAGCCACAGCCGTTGGGAGAGAACCTCATGTCGCATGCTTACTGCTTATTCGATTCAACAACTCACTTCTCCCAGTACACGAGTGTGGTGAAGAGGAGGAACCTCATTAACCCACTCGTGGGAGAGAACCACAAAGGTCCGAGTGTTGAAAACTATTAAAATCTGTAACAAAAGTCTTTTAACCCACCCTACGCTACTCTCAGTACCCGGGTGTGGCGAAGAGGAGGAGCCCCAGTAACCACACTCGGGGGAGAGAACGAAGTTTCAAGCGGCTTTAAATCTACCTTGTAAAAATTATATAATTGTAAATACTTATAATTACTTGTTCTTGTTCTTTGTTCTCGTTCTTGTTACTTGTTCTGCGTTCTCTGTTACAAAAAAAAAAGAAAAAAAAAAAAAAATACTGTATATATAGATCACACTACTGATCAAACACAATAGAAAACTTTCACACTAAAACCTTCTATCACTTTTAACCAAAAAATAAATAGCCCTGATGGGTTAAAAACTCAATTCAGCTGATTTAAAACTTCACCTCATACCTACTCCCCACTCAAACAATGCTATCTTTTCGCCTTTGTGTCTTGTACTTTCTTTCCTTTTCGAACCTAGGTTCATTCCCCCTCTTCTGACCAAACTGGTCTCCCCCTTCCCACTACTTTTAGATCTGTCTGGCATAGCCCCCCCCCCCCATTGACTAATTAATTTCAACCAGTATTTCCTTACATTATTTTTGAAAGTGTTCATACGCTTAAAACCCTATGCGAGAGAAATGATTTGAAATTGCTAATTCGAGTTATTTTTAGATTTAGCGTTCTTATAATTTCAACGTTCATACATTGAAGATCTTGAACGTAAATTCACAAATTTGAATTCTTAAATTGAAATTGTTTTCATAATTCACCTCAGTTGATTGTTTACAAATTATTATACATTTATTCAAGAAAGTTACTTTACAGTGGGACAAGGCATACACAAAAATAATAATTAAAGAACTGAATATAAACAAATGGGCAACATTTAACAAAAAATTTGAGTGTAAATCCATAGGTACCTACAGAGCATTCCAATTTTTATCAAATTAAGAGGGTTTCGAAAAACCACAAAATTTAGTTGTCTTTTGATAGACAAGGCTTTGATACGATACCAATTCACAAAGGTACGGGAAATACTTCGTTCAATTTCATCAAGTTCAGAAAGACACCAACCAAATTAACCTAATCGCTTTTACCAGATTTAATCTAAATTCCCTATTGTGAGTGTTGAACAATTTTTCTGAAAAAATACATCATAGAACACGACATAAATAGAGCTCTTGCTGATAGAAAAATACTTTATGAAGAGATGAGGTACATATTTCACAATCAGATTACACAATATAATAATTGATGGATGGGTAACTGAAGCAATACTGAAGGAACTACTTGAATCTGTACTTGTGGCTTTTGTACGACTCCTTTCAGTCTAAAGGTTTTATTTTACCCTCCTATTTGATTGAAAAGAGTTCATAATAGAAAATTGAGCAAAACGTGAAATAGATAATCAGTTTAATTTATTTGCGTCAAGATAAACAAAATGTAAAAAGGTAGATCAGTTCTATTGCGTCATGTTAGACACATAATTGATTCTATTACGTCATGATGGAATAAGAGAAAATATCATATTGGTACCTAAATGAGAGTATCACGGAAATTGCTGTTCAAAGGACGCACGTTGTGATATGGCGTTCAACATGAAAAAGATTTGAGTGTAAATCCATAGGTACCTACAGAGCATTCCAATTTTTATCAAATTAAGAGGGTTTCGAAAAACCACAAAATATAGTTGTCTTTTGATAGACAAGGCTTTGATACGATACCAATTCACAAAGGTACGGGAAATACTTCGTTCAATTTCATCAAGTTCAGAAAGACACCAACCCAAATTAACCTAATCGCTTTTACCAGATTTAATCTAAATTCTCTATTGTGAGTGTTGAACAATTTTTCTGAAAAGATACATCAAAGAACACGACATAAATAGAGCTCTTGCTGATAGAAAAACACTTTATGAAGAGATGAGGTACATATTTCACAATCAGATTACACAATATAATAATTGATGGATGGGTAACTGAAGCAATACTGAAGGAACTACTTGAATCTGTACTTGTGGCTTTTGTACGACTCCTTTCAGTCTAAAGGTTTTATTTTACCCTCCTATTTGATTGAAAAGAGTTCATAATAGAAAATTGAGCAAAACGTGAAATAGATAATCAGTTTAATTTATTTGCGTCAAGATAAACAAAATGTAAAAAGGTAGATCAGTTCTATTGCGTCATGTTAGACACATAATTGATTCTATTACGTCATGATGGAATAAGAGAAAATATCATATTGGTACCTAAATGAGAGTATCACAGAAATTGCTGTTCAAAGGACGCACGTTGTGATATGGCGTTCAACATGAAAAAGATTTGAGTGTAAATCCATAGGTACCTACAGAGCATTCCAATTTTTATCAAATTAAGAGGGTTTCGAAAAACCACAAAATATAGTTATCTTTTGATAGACAAGGCTTTGATACGATACCAATTCAAAAAGGTACGGGAAATACTTCGTTCAATTTCATCAAGTTCAGAAAGACACCAACCCAAATTAACCTAATCGCTTTTACCAGATTTAATCTAAATTCTCTATTGTGAGTGTTGAACAATTTTTCTGAAAAGATACATCAAAGAACACGACATAAATAGAGCTCTTGCTGATAGAAAAACACTTTATGAAGAGATGAGGTACATATTTCACAATCAGATTACACAATATAATAATTGATGGATGGGTAACTGAAGCAATACTGAAGGAACTACTTGAATCTGTACTTGTGGCTTTTGTACGACTCCTTTCAGTCTAAAGGTTTTATTTTACCCTCCTATTTGATTGAAAAGAGTTCATAATAGAAAATTGAGCAAAACGTGAAATAGATAATCAGTTTAATTTATTTGCGTCAAGATAAACAAAATGTAAAAAGGTAGATCAGTTCTATTGCGTCATGTTAGACACATAATTGATTCTATTACGTCATGATGGTTTTAAGAGAAAATATCATATTGGTACCTAAATGAGAGTATCACAGAAATTGCTGTTCAAAGGACGCACGTTGTGATATGGCGTTCAACATGAAAAAGATTTGAGTGTAAATCCATAGGTACCTACAGAGCATTCCAATTTTTATCAAATTAAGAGGGTTTCGAAAAACCACAAAATTTAGTTGTCTTTTGATAGACAAGGCTTTGATACGATACCAATTCACAAAGGTACGGGAAATACTTCGTTCAATTTCATCAAGTTCAGAAAGACACCAACCCAAATTAACCTAATCGCTTTTACCAGATTTAATCTAAATTCTCTATTGTGAGTGTTGAACAATTTTTCTGAAAAGATACATCAAAGAACACGACATAAATAGAGCTCTTGCTGATAGAAAAACACTTTATGAAGAGATGAGGTACATATTTCACAATCAGATTACACAATATAATAATTGATGGATGGGTAACTGAAGCAATACTGAAGGAACTACTTGAATCTGTACTTGTGGCTTTTGTACGACTCCTTTCAGTCTAAAGGTTTTATTTTACCCTCCTATTTGATTGAAAAGAGTTCATAATAGAAAATTGAGCAAAACGTGAAATAGATAATCAGTTTAATTTATTTGCGTCAAGATAAACAAAATGTAAAAAGGTAGATCAGTTCTATTGCGTCATGTTAGACACATAATTGATTCTATTACGTCATGATGGTTTTAAGAGAAAATATCATATTGGTACCTAAATGAGAGTATCACAGAAATTGCTGTTCAAAGGACGCACGTTGTGATATGGCGTTCAACATGAAAAAGATTTGAGTGTAAATCCATAGGTACCTACAGAGCATTCCAATTTTTATCAAATTAAGAGGGTTTCGAAAAACCACAAAATTTAGTTGTCTTTTGATAGACAAGGCTTTGATACGATACCAATTCACAAAGGTACGGGAAATACTTCGTTCAATTTCATCAAGTTCAGAAAGACACCAACACAAATTAACCTAATCGCTTTTACCAGATTTAATCTAAATTCTCTATTGTGAGTGTTGAACAATTTTTCTGAAAAGATACATCAAAGAACACGACATAAATAGAGCTCTTGCTGATAGAAAAACACTTTATGAAGAGATGAGCTACATATTTCACAATCAGATTACACAATATAATAATTGATGGATGGGTAACTGAAGCAATACTGAAGGAACTACTTGAATCTGTACTTGTGGCTTTTGTACGACTCCTTTCAGTCTAAAGGTTTTATTTTACCCTCCTATTTGATTGAAAAGAGTTCATAATAGAAAATTGAGCAAAACGTGAAATAGATAATCAGTTTAATTTATTTGCGTCAAGATAAACAAAATGTAAAAAGGTAGATCAGTTCTATTGCGTCATGTTAGACACATAATTGATTCTATTACGTCATGATGGAATAAGAGAAAATATCATATTGGTACCTAAATGAGAGTATCACAGAAATTGCTGTTCAAAGGACGCACGTTGTGATATGGCGTTCAACATGAAAAAGATTTGAGTGTAAATCCATAGGTACCTACAGAGCATTCCAATTTTTATCAAATTAAGAGGGTTTCGAAAAACCACAAAATTTAGTTGTCTTTTGATAGACAAGGCTTTGATACGATACCAATTCACAAAGGTACGGGAAATACTTCGTTCAATTTCATCAAGTTCAGAAAGACACCAACACAAATTAACCTAATCGCTTTTACCAGATTTAATCTAAATTCTCTATTGTGAGTGTTGAACAATTTTTCTGAAAAGATACATCAAAGAACACGACATAAATAGAGCTCTTGCTGATAGAAAAACACTTTATGAAGAGATGAGGTACATATTTCACAATCAGATTACACAATATAATAATTGATGGATGGGTAACTGAAGCAATACTGAAGGAACTACTTGAATCTGTACTTGTGGCTTTTGTACGACTCCTTTCAGTCTAAAGGTTTTATTTTACCCTCCTATTTGATTGAAAAGAGTTCATAATAGAAAATTGAGCAAAACGTGAAATAGATAATCAGTTTAATTTATTTGCGTCAAGATAAACAAAATGTATAAAGGTAGATCAGTTCTATTGCGTCATGTTAGACACATAATTGATTCTATTACGTCATGATGGTTTTAAGAGAAAATATCATATTGGTACCTAAATGAGAGTATCACAGAAATTGCTGTTCAAAGGACGCACGTTGTGATATGGCGTTCAACATGAAAAAGATTTGAGTGTAAATCCATAGGTACCTACAGAGCATTCCAATTTTTATCAAATTAAGAGGGTTTCGAAAAACCACAAAATTTAGTTGTCTTTTGATAGACAAGGCTTTGATACGATACCAATTCACAAAGGTACGGGAAATACTTCGTTCAATTTCATCAAGTTCAGAAAGACACCAACCCAAATTAACCTAATCGCTTTTACCAGATTTAATCTAAATTCTCTATTGTGAGTGTTGAACAATTTTTCTGAAAAGATACATCAAAGAACACGACATAAATAGAGCTCTTGCTGATAGAAAAACACTTTATGAAGAGATGAGGTACATATTTCACAATCAGATTACACAATATAATAATTGATGGATGGGTAACTGAAGCAATACTGAAGGAACTACTTGAATCTGTACTTGTGGCTTTTGTACGACTCCTTTCAGTCTAAAGGTTTTATTTTACCCTCCTATTTGATTGAAAAGAGTTCATAATAGAAAATTGAGCAAAACGTGAAATAGATAATCAGTTTAATTTATTTGCGTCAAGATAAACAAAATGTAAAAAGGTAGATCAGTTCTATTGCGTCATGTTAGACACATAATTGATTCTATTACGTCATGATGGTTTTAAGAGAAAATATCATATTGGTACCTAAATGAGAGTATCACAGAAATTGCTGTTCAAAGGACGCACGTTGTGATATGGCGTTCAACATGAAAAAGATTTGAGTGTAAATCCATAGGTACCTACAGAGCATTCCAATTTTTATCAAATTAAGAGGGTTTCGAAAAACCACAAAATTTAGTTGTCTTTTGATAGACAAGGCTTTGATACGATACCAATTCACAAAGGTACGGGAAATACTTCGTTCAATTTCATCAAGTTCAGAAAGACACCAACACAAATTAACCTAATCGCTTTTACCAGATTTAATCTAAATTCTCTATTGTGAGTGTTGAACAATTTTTCTGAAAAGATACATCAAAGAACACGACATAAATAGAGCTCTTGCTGATAGAAAAACACTTTATGAAGAGATGAGGTACATATTTCACAATCAGATTACACAATATAATAATTGATGGATGGGTAACTGAAGCAATACTGAAGGAACTACTTGAATCTGTACTTGTGGCTTTTGTACGACTCCTTTCAGTCTAAAGGTTTTATTTTACCCTCCTATTTGATTGAAAAGAGTTCATAATAGAAAATTGAGCAAAACGTGAAATAGATAATCAGTTTAATTTATTTGCGTCAAGATAAACAAAATGTAAAAAGGTAGATCAGTTCTATTGCGTCATGTTAGACACATAATTGATTCTATTACGTCATGATGGAATAAGAGAAAATATCATATTGGTACCTAAATGAGAATATCACAGAAATTGCTGTTCAAAGGACGCACGTTGTGATATGGCGTTCAACATGAAAAAGATTTGAGTGTAAATCCATAGGTACCTACAGAGCATTCCAATTTTTATCAAATTAAGAGGGTTTCGAAAAACCACAAAATTTAGTTGTCTTTTGATAGACAAGGCTTTGATACGATACCAATTCACAAAGGTACGGGAAATACTTCGTTCAATTTCATCAAGTTCAGAAAGACACCAACCAAATTAACCTAATCGCTTTTACCAGATTTAATCTAAATTCTCTATTGTGAGTGTTGAACAATTTTTCTGAAAAGATACATCAAAGACCACGACATAAATAGAGCTCTTGCTGATAGAAAAACACTTTATGAAGAGATGAGGTACATATTTCACAATCAGATTACACAATATAATAATTGATGGATGGGTAACTGAAGCAATACTGAAGGAACTACTTGAATCTGTACTTGTGGCTTTTGTACGACTCCTTTCAGTCTAAAGGTTTTATTTTACCCTCCTATTTGATTGAAAAGAGTTCATAATAGAAAATTGAGCAAAACGTGAAATAGATAATCAGTTTAATTTATTTGCGTCAAGATAAACAAAATGTAAAAAGGTAGATCAGTTCTATTGCGTCATGTTAGACACATAATTGATTCTATTACGTCATGATGGAATAAG
Organism: Caprella mutica; assembly: GCA_947561585.1. Taxonomy (NCBI): domain Eukaryota; kingdom Metazoa; phylum Arthropoda; class Malacostraca; order Amphipoda; family Caprellidae; genus Caprella; species Caprella mutica. Next base: position 97,816 of record CANNZV010002081.1, read on the forward strand.
AGAAAATATCATATTGGTACCTAAATGAGAGTATCACGGAAATTGCTGTTCAAAGGACGCACGTTGTGATATGGCGTTCAACATGAAAAAGATTTGAGTGTAAATCCATAGGTACCTACAGAGCATTCCAATTTTTATCAAATTAAGAGGGTTTCGAAAAACCACAAAATATAGTTGTCTTTTGATAGACAAGGCTTTGATACGATACCAATTCACAAAGGTACGGGAAATACTTCGTTCAATTTCATCAAGTTCAGAAAGACACCAACACAAATTAACCTAATCGCTTTTACCAGATTTAAACTAAATTCTCTATTGTGAGTGTTGAACAATTTTTCTGAAAAGATACATCAAAGAACACGACATAAATAGAGCTCTTGCTGATAGAAAAACACTTTATGAAGAGATGAGGTACATATTTCACAATCAGATTACACAATATAATAATTGATGGATGGGTAACTGAAGCAATACTGAAGGAACTACTTGAATCTGTACTTGTGGCTTTTGTACGACTCCTTTCAGTCTAAAGGTTTTATTTTACCCTCCTATTTGATTGAAAAGAGTTCATAATAGAAAATTGAGCAAAACGTGAAATAGATAATCAGTTTAATTTATTTGCGTCAAGATAAACAAAATGTAAAAAGGTAGATCAGTTCTATTGCGTCATGTTAGACACATAATTGATTCTATTACGTCATGATGGAATAAGAGAAAATATCATATTGGTACCTAAATGAGAGTATCACGGAAATTGCTGTTCAAAGGACGCACGTTGTGATATGGCGTTCAACATGAAAAAGATTTGAGTGTAAATCCATAGGTACCTACAGAGCATTCCAATTTTTATCAAATTAAGAGGGTTTCGAAAAACCACAAAATTTAGTTGTCTTTTGATAGACAAGGCTTTGATACGATACCAATTCACAAAGGTACGGGAAATACTTCGTTCAATTTCATCAAGTTCAGAAAGACACCAACCAAATTAACCTAATCGCTTTTACCAGATTTAATCTAAATTCTCTATTGTGAGTGTTGAACAATTTTTCTGAAAAGATACATCAAAGACCACGACATAAATAGAGCTCTTGCTGATAGAAAAACACTTTATGAAGAGATGAGGTACATATTTCACAATCAGATTACACAATATAATAATTGATGGATGGGTAACTGAAGCAATACTGAAGGAACTACTTGAATCTGTACTTGTGGCTTTTGTACGACTCCTTTCAGTCTAAAGGTTTTATTTTACCCTCCTATTTGATTGAAAAGAGTTCATAATAGAAAATTGAGCAAAACGTGAAATAGATAATCAGTTTAATTTATTTGCGTCAAGATAAACAAAATGTAAAAAGGTAGATCAGTTCTATTGCGTCATGTTAGACACATAATTGATTCTATTACGTCATGATGGAATAAGAGAAAATATCATATTGGTACCTAAATGAGAGTATCACAGAAATTGCTGTTCAAAGGACGCACGTTGTGATATGGCGTTCAACATGAAAAAGATTTGAGTGTAAATCAATAGGTACCTACAGAGCATTCCAATTTTTATCAAATTAAGAGGGTTTCGAAAAACCACAAAATATAGTTATCTTTTGATAGACAAGGCTTTGATACGATACCAATTCACAAAGGTACGGGAAATACTTCGTTCAATTTCATCAAGTTCAGAAAGACACCAACCCAAATTAACCTAATCGCTTTTACCAGATTTAATCTAAATTCTCTATTGTGAGTGTTGAACAATTTTTCTGAAAAGATACATCAAAGAACACGACATAAATAGAGCTCTTGCTGATAGAAAAACACTTTATGAAGAGATGAGGTACATATTTCACAATCAGATTACACAATATAATAATTGATGGATGGGTAACTGAAGCAATACTGAAGGAACTACTTGAATCTGTACTTGTGGCTTTTGTACGACTCCTTTCAGTCTAAAGGTTTTATTTTACCCTCCTATTTGATTGAAAAGAGTTCATAATAGAAAATTGAGCAAAACGTGAAATAGATAATCAGTTTAATTTATTTGCGTCAAGATAAACAAAATGTAAAAAGGTAGATCAGTTCTATTGCGTCATGTTAGACACATAATTGATTCTATTACGTCATGATGGTTTTAAGAGAAAATATCATATTGGTACCTAAATGAGAGTATCACAGAAATTGCTGTTCAAAGGACGCACGTTGTGATATGGCGTTCAACATGAAAAAGATTTGAGTGTAAATCCATAGGTACCTACAGAGCATTCCAATTTTTATCAAATTAAGAGGGTTTCGAAAAACCACAAAATTTAGTTGTCTTTTGATAGACAAGGCTTTGATACGATACCAATTCACAAAGGTACGGGAAATACTTCGTTCAATTTCATCAAGTTCAGAAAGACACCAACCAAATTAACCTAATCGCTTTTACCAGATTTAATCTAAATTCTCTATTGTGAGTGTTGAACAATTTTTCTGAAAAGATACATCAAAGACCACGACATAAATAGAGCTCTTGCTGATAGAAAAACACTTTATGAAGAGATGAGGTACATATTTCACAATCAGATTACACAATATAATAATTGATGGATGGGTAACTGAAGCAATACTGAAGGAACTACTTGAATCTGTACTTGTGGCTTTTGTACGACTCCTTTCAGTCTAAAGGTTTTATTTTACCCTCCTATTTGATTGAAAAGAGTTCATAATAGAAAATTGAGCAAAACGTGAAATAGATAATCAGTTTAATTTATTTGCGTCAAGATAAACAAAATGTAAAAAGGTAGATCAGTTCTATTGCGTCATGTTAGACACATAATTGATTCTATTACGTCATGATGGAATAAGAGAAAATATCATATTGGTACCTAAATGAGAGTATCACAGAAATTGCTGTTCAAAGGACGCACGTTGTGATATGGCGTTCAACATGAAAAAGATTTGAGTGTAAATCCATAGGTACCTACAGAGCATTCCAATTTTTATCAAATTAAGAGGGTTTCGAAAAACCACAAAATATAGTTATCTTTTGATAGACAAGGCTTTGATATGATACCAATTCACAAAGGTACGGGAAATACTTCGTTCAATTTCATCAAGTTCAGAAAGACACCAACCCAAATTAACCTAATCGCTTTTACCAGATTTAATCTAAATTCTCTATTGTGAGTGTTGAACAATTTTTCTGAAAAGATACATCAAAGAACACGACATAAATAGAGCTCTTGCTGATAGAAAAACACTTTATGAAGAGATGAGGTACATATTTCACAATCAGATTACACAATATAATAATTGATGGATGGGTAACTGAAGCAATACTGAAGGAACTACTTGAATCTGTACTTGTGGCTTTTGTACGACTCCTTTCAGTCTAAAGGTTTTATTTTACCCTCCTATTTGATTGAAAAGAGTTCATAATAGAAAATTGAGCAAAACGTGAAATAGATAATCAGTTTAATTTATTTGCGTCAAGATAAACAAAATGTAAAAAGGTAGATCAGTTCTATTGCGTCATGTTAGACACATAATTGATTCTATTACGTCATGATGGTTTTAAGAGAAAATATCATATTGGTACCTAAATGAGAGTATCACAGAAATTGCTGTTCAAAGGACGCACGTTGTGATATGGCGTTCAACATGAAAAAGATTTGAGTGTAAATCCATAGGTACCTACAGAGCATTCCAATTTTTATCAAATTAAGAGGGTTTCGAAAAACCACAAAATTTAGTTGTCTTTTGATAGACAAGGCTTTGATACGATACCAATTCACAAAGGTACGGGAAATACTTCGTTCAATTTCATCAAGTTCAGAAAGACACCAACCCAAATTAACCTAATCGCTTTTACCAGATTTAATCTAAATTCTCTATTGTGAGTGTTGAACAATTTTTCTGAAAAGATACATCAAAGAACACGACATAAATAGAGCTCTTGCTGATAGAAAAACACTTTATGAAGAGATGAGGTACATATTTCACAATCAGATTACACAATATAATAATTGATGGATGGGTAACTGAAGCAATACTGAAGGAACTACTTGAATCTGTACTTGTGGCTTTTGTACGACTCCTTTCAGTCTAAAGGTTTTATTTTACCCTCCTATTTGATTGAAAAGAGTTCATAATAGAAAATTGAGCAAAACGTGAAATAGATAATCAGTTTAATTTATTTGCGTCAAGATAAACAAAATGTAAAAAGGTAGATCAGTTCTATTGCGTCATGTTAGACACATAATTGATTCTATTACGTCATGATGGAATAAGAGAAAATATCATATTGGTACCTAAATGAGAGTATCACAGAAATTGCTGTTCAAAGGACGCACGTTGTGATATGGCGTTCAACATGAAAAAGATTTGAGTGTAAATCCATAGGTACCTACAGAGCATTCCAATTTTTATCAAATTAAGAGGGTTTCGAAAAACCACAAAATTTAGTTGTCTTTTGATAGACAAGGCTTTGATACGATACCAATTCACAAAGGTACGGGAAATACTTCGTTCAATTTCATCAAGTTCAGAAAGACACCAACCAAATTAACCTAATCGCTTTTACCAGATTTAATCTAAATTCTCTATTGTGAATGTTGAACAATTTTTCTGAAAAAATACATCATAGAACACGACATAAATAGAGCTCTTGCTGATAGAAAAACACTTTATGAAGAGATGAGGTACATATTTCACAATCAGATTACACAATATAATAATTGATGGATGGCTAACTGAAGCAATACTGAAGGAACTACTTGAATCTGTACTTGTGGCTTTTGTACGACTCCTTTCAGTCTAAAGGTTTTATTTTACCCTCCTATTTGATTGAAAAGAGTTCATAATAGAAAATTGAGCAAAACGTGAAATAGATAATCAGTTTAATTTATTTGCGTCAAGATAAACAAAATGTAAAAAGGTAGATCAGTTCTATTGCGTCATGTTAGACACATAATTGATTCTATTACGTCATGATGGAATAAGAGAAAATATCATATTGGTACCTAAATGAGAGTATCACAGAAATTGCTGTTCATAGGACGCACGTTGTGATATGGCGTTCAACATGAAAAAGATTTGAGTGTAAATCCATAGGTACCTACAGAGCATTCCAATTTTTATCAAATTAAGAGGGTTTCGAAAAACCACAAAATTTAGTTGTCTTTTGATAGACAAGGCTTTGATACGATACCAATTCACAAAGGTACGGGAAATACTTCGTTCAATTTCATCAAGTTCAGAAAGACACCAACCAAATTAACCTAATCGCTTTTACCAGATTTAATCTAAATTCTCTATTATGAGTGTTGAACAATTTTTCTGAAAAAATACATCATAGAACACGACATAAATAGAGCTCTTGCTGATAGAAAAACACTTTATGAAGAGATGAGGTACATATTTCACAATCAGATTACACAATATAATAATTGATGGATGGGTAACTGAAGCAATACTGAAGGAACTACTTGAATCTGTACTTGTGGCTTTTGTACGACTCCTTTCAGTCTAAAGGTTTTATTTTACCCTCCTATTTGATTGAAAAGAGTTCATAATAGAAAATTGAGCAAAACGTGAAATAGATAATCAGTTTAATTTATTTGCGTCAAGATAAACAAAATGTAAAAAGGTAGATCAGTTCTATTGCGTCATGTTAGACACATAATTGATTCTATTACGTCATGATGGAATAAGAGAAAATATCATATTGGTACCTAAATGAGAGTATCACGGAAATTGCTGTTCAAAGGACGCACGTTGTGATATGGCGTTCAACATGAAAAAGATTTGAGTGTAAATCCATAGGTACCTACAGAGCATTCCAATTTTTATCAAATTAAGAGGGTTTCGAAAAACCACAAAATTTAGTTGTCTTTTGATAGACAAGGCTTTGATACGATACCAATTCACAAAGGTACGGGAAATACTTCGTTCAATTTCATCAAGTTCAGAAAGACACCAACACAAATTAACCTAATCGCTTTTACCAGATTTAATCTAAATTCTCTATTGTGAGTGTTGAACAATTTTTCTGAAAAGATACATCAAAGAACACGACATAAATAGAGCTCTTGCTGATAGAAAAACACTTTATGAAGAGATGAGGTACATATTTCACAATCAGATTACACAATATAATAATTGATGGATGGGTAACTGAAGCAATACTGAAGGAACTACTTGAATCTGTACTTGTGGCTTTTGTACGACTCCTTTCAGTCTAAAGGTTTTATTTTACCCTCCTATTTGATTGAAAAGAGTTCATAATAGAAAATTGAGCAAAACGTGAAATAGATAATCAGTTTAATTTATTTGCGTCAAGATAAACAAAATGTAAAAAGGTAGATCAGTTCTATTGCGTCATGTTAGACACATAATTGATTCTATTACGTCATGATGGAATAAGAGAAAATATCATATTGGTACCTAAATGAGAGTATCACAGAAATTGCTGTTCAAAGGACGCACGTTGTGATATGGCGTTCAACATGAAAAAGATTTGAGTGTAAATCCATAGGTACCTACAGAGCATTCCAATTTTTATCAAATTAAGAGGGTTTCGAAAAACCACAAAATTTAGTTGTCTTTTGATAGACAAGGCTTTGATACGATACCAATTCACAAAGGTACGGGAAATACTTCGTTCAATTTCATCAAGTTCAGAAAGACACCAACCAAATTAACCTAATCGCTTTTACCAGATTTAATCTAAATTCTCTATTGTGAGTGTTGAACAATTTTTCTGAAAAGATACATCAAAGACCACGACATAAATAGAGCTCTTGCTGATAGAAAAACACTTTATGAAGAGATGAGGTACATATTTCACAATCAGATTACACAATATAATAATTGATGGATGGGTAACTGAAGCAATACTGAAGGAACTACTTGAATCTGTACTTGTGGCTTTTGTACGACTCCTTTCAGTCTAAAGGTTTTATTTTACCCTCCTATTTGATTGAAAAGAGTTCATAATAGAAAATTGAGCAAAACGTGAAATAGATAATCAGTTTAATTTATTTGCGTCAAGATAAACAAAATGTAAAAAGGTAGATCAGTTCTATTGCGTCATGTTAGACACATAATTGATTCTATTACGTCATGATGGAATAAGAGAAAATATCATATTGGTACCTAAATGAGAGTATCACAGAAATTGCTGTTCAAAGGACGCACGTTGTGATATGGCGTTCAACATGAAAAAGATTTGAGTGTAAATCCATAGGTACCTACAGAGCATTCCAATTTTTATCAAATTAAGAGGGTTTCGAAAAACCACAAAATTTAGTTGTCTTTTGATAGACAAGGCTTTGATACGATACCAATTCACAAAGGTACGGGAAATACTTCGTTCAATTTCATCAAGTTCAGAAAGACACCAACCCAAATTAACCTAATCGCTTTTACCAGATTTAATCTAAATTCTCTATTGTGAGTGTTGAACAATTTTTCTGAAAAGATACATCAAAGAACACGACATAAATAGAGCTCTTGCTGATAGAAAAACACTTTATGAAGAGATGAGGTACATATTTCACAATCAGATTACACAATATAATAATTGATGGATGGGTAACTGAAGCAATACTGAAGGAACTACTTGAATCTGTACTTGTGGCTTTTGTACGACTCCTTTCAGTCTAAAGGTTTTATTTTACCCTCCTATTTGATTGAAAAGAGTTCATAATAGAAAATTGAGCAAAACGTGAAATAGATAATCAGTTTAATTTATTTGCGTCAAGATAAACAAAATGTAAAAAGGTAGATCAGTTCTATTGCGTCATGTTAGACACATAATTGATTCTATTACGTCATGATGGAATAAGAGAAAATATCATATTGGTACCTAAATGAGAGTATCACAGAAATTGCTGTTCAAAGGACGCACGTTGTGATATGGCGTTCAACATGAAAAAGATTTGAGTGTAAATCCATAGGTACCTACAGAGCATTCCAATTTTTATCAAATTAAGAGGGTTTCGAAAAACCACAAAATTTAGTTGTCTTTTGATAGACAAGGCTTTGATACGATACCAATTCACAAAGGTACGGGAAATACTTCGTTCAATTTCATCAAGTTCAGAAAGACACCAACCAAATTAACCTAATCGCTTTTACCAGATTTAATCTAAATTCTCTATTGTGAATGTTGAACAATTTTTCTGAAAAAATACATCATAGAACACGACATAAATAGAGCTCTTGCTGATAGAAAAACACTTTATGAAGAGATGAGGTACATATTTCACAATCAGATTACACAATATAATAATTGATGGATGGCTAACTGAAGCAATACTGAAGGAACTACTTGAATCTGTACTTGTGGCTTTTGTACGACTCCTTTCAGTCTAAAGGTTTTATTTTACCCTCCTATTTGATTGAAAAGAGTTCATAATAGAAAATTGAGCAAAACGTGAAATAGATAATCAGTTTAATTTATTTGCGTCAAGATAAACAAAATGTAAAAAGGTAGATCAGTTCTATTGCGTCATGTTAGACACATAATTGATTCTATTACGTCATGATGGAATAAGAGAAAATATCATATTGGTACCTAAATGAGAGTATCACAGAAATTGCTGTTCATAGGACGCACGTTGTGATATGGCGTTCAACATGAAAAAGATTTGAGTGTAAATCCATAGGTACCTACAGAGCATTCCAATTTTTATCAAATTAAGAGGGTTTCGAAAAACCACAAAATTTAGTTGTCTTTTGATAGACAAGGCTTTGATACGATACCAATTCACAAAGGTACGGGAAATACTTCGTTCAATTTCATCAAGTTCAGAAAGACACCAACCAAATTAACCTAATCGCTTTTACCAGATTTAATCTAAATTCTCTATTGTGAGTGTTGAACAATTTTTCTGAAAAAATACATCATAGAACACGACATAAATAGAGCTCTTGCTGATAGAAAAACACTTTATGAAGAGATGAGGTACATATTTCACAATCAGATTACACAATATAATAATTGATGGATGGCTAACTGAAGCAATACTGAAGGAACTACTTGAATCTGTACTTGTGGCTTTTGTACGACTCCTTTCAGTCTAAAGGTTTTATTTTACCCTCCTATTTGATTGAAAAGAGTTCATAATAGAAAATTGAGCAAAACGTGAAATAGATAATCAGTTTAATTTATTTGCGTCAAGATAAACAAAATGTAAAAAGGTAGATCAGTTCTATTGCGTCATGTTAGACACATAATTGATTCTATTACGTCATGATGGAATAAGAGAAAATATCATATTGGTACCTAAATGAGAGTATCACAGAAATTGCTGTTCATAGGACGCACGTTGTGATATGGCGTTCAACATGAAAAAGATTTGAGTGTAAATCCATAGGTACCTACAGAGCATTCCAATTTTTATCAAATTAAGAGGGTTTCGAAAAACCACAAAATTTAGTTGTCTTTTGATAGACAAGGCTTTGATACGATACCAATTCACAAAGGTACGGGAAATACTTCGTTCAATTTCATCAAGTTCAGAAAGACACAACCAAATTAACCTAATCGCTTTTACCAGATTTAATCTAAATTCTCTATTATGAGTGTTGAACAATTTTTCTGAAATAAATACATCATAGAACACGACATAAATAGAGCTCTTGCTGATAGAAAAACACTTTATGAAGAGATGAGGTACATATTTCACAATCAGATTACACAATATAATAATTGATGGATGGGTAACTGAAGCAATACTGAAGGAACTACTTGAATCTGTACTTGTGGCTTTTGTACGACTCCTTTCAGTCTAAAGGTTTTATTTTACCCTCCTATTTGATTGAAAAGAGTTCATAATAGAAAATTGAGCAAAACGTGAAATAGATAATCAGTTTAATTTATTTGCGTCAAGATAAACAAAATGTAAAAAGGTAGATCAGTTCTATTGCGTCATGTTAGACACATAATTGATTCTATTACGTCATGATGGAATAAGAGAAAATATCATATTGGTACCTAAATGAGAGTATCACAGAAATTGCTGTTCAAAGGACGCACGTTGTGATATGGCGTTCAACATGAAAAAGATTTGAGTGTAAATCCATAGGTACCTACAGAGCATTCCAATTTTTATCAAATTAAGAGGGTTTCGAAAAACCACAAAATATAGTTATCTTTTGATAGACAAGGCTTTGATATGATACCAATTCACAAAGGTACGGGAAATACTTCGTTCAATTTCATCAAGTTCAGAAAGACACCAACCCAAATTAACCTAATCGCTTTTACCAGATTTAATCTAAATTCTCTATTGTGAGTGTTGAACAATTTTTCTGAAAAGATACATCAAAGAACACGACATAAATAGAGCTCTTGCTGATAGAAAAACACTTTATGAAGAGATGAGGTACATATTTCACAATCAGATTACACAATATAATAATTGATGGATGGGTAACTGAAGCAATACTGAAGGAACTACTTGAATCTGTACTTGTGGCTTTTGTACGACTCCTTTCAGTCTAAAGGTTTTATTTTACCCTCCTATTTGATTGAAAAGAGTTCATAATAGAAAATTGAGCAAAACGTGAAATAGATAATCAGTTTAATTTATTTGCGTCAAGATAAACAAAATGTAAAAAGGTAGATCAGTTCTATTGCGTCATGTTAGACACATAATTGATTCTATTACGTCATGATGGTTTTAAGAGAAAATATCATATTGGTACCTAAATGAGAGTATCACAGAAATTGCTGTTCAAAGGACGCACGTTGTGATATGGCGTTCAACATGAAAAAGATTTGAGTGTAAATCCATAGGTACCTACAGAGCATTCCAATTTTTATCAAATTAAGAGGGTTTCGAAAAACCACAAAATTTAGTTGTCTTTTGATAGACAAGGCTTTGATACGATACCAATTCACAAAGGTACGGGAAATACTTCGTTCAATTTCATCAAGTTCAGAAAGACACCAACCCAAATTAACCTAATCGCTTTTACCAGATTTAATCTAAATTCTCTATTGTGAGTGTTGAACAATTTTTCTGAAAAGATACATCAAAGAACACGACATAAATAGAGCTCTTGCTGATAGAAAAACACTTTATGAAGAGATGAGGTACATATTTCACAATCAGATTACACAATATAATAATTGATGGATGGGTAACTGAAGCAATACTGAAGGAACTACTTGAATCTGTACTTGTGGCTTTTGTACGACTCCTTTCAGTCTAAAGGTTTTATTTTACCCTCCTATTTGATTGAAAAGAGTTCATAATAGAAAATTGAGCAAAACGTGAAATAGATAATCAGTTTAATTTATTTGCGTCAAGATAAACAAAATGTAAAAAGGTAGATCAGTTCTATTGCGTCATGTTAGACACATAATTGATTCTATTACGTCATGATGGAATAAGAGAAAATATCATATTGGTACCTAAATGAGAGTATCACAGAAATTGCTGTTCAAAGGACGCACGTTGTGATATGGCGTTCAACATGAAAAAGATTTGAGTGTAAATCCATAGGTACCTACAGAGCATTCCAATTTTTATCAAATTAAGAGGGTTTCGAAAAACCACAAAATTTAGTTGTCTTTTGATAGACAAGGCTTTGATACGATACCAATTCACAAAGGTACGGGAAATACTTCGTTCAATTTCATCAAGTTCAGAAAGACACCAACCAAATTAACCTAATCGCTTTTACCAGATTTAATCTAAATTCTCTATTGTGAATGTTGAACAATTTTTCTGAAAAAATACATCATAGAACACGACATAAATAGAGCTCTTGCTGATAGAAAAACACTTTATGAAGAGATGAGGTACATATTTCACAATCAGATTACACAATATAATAATTGATGGATGGCTAACTGAAGCAATACTGAAGGAACTACTTGAATCTGTACTTGTGGCTTTTGTACGACTCCTTTCAGTCTAAAGGTTTTATTTTACCCTCCTATTTGATTGAAAAGAGTTCATAATAGAAAATTGAGCAAAACGTGAAATAGATAATCAGTTTAATTTATTTGCGTCAAGATAAACAAAATGTAAAAAGGTAGATCAGTTCTATTGCGTCATGTTAGACACATAATTGATTCTATTACGTCATGATGGAATAAGAGAAAATATCATATTGGTACCTAAATGAGAGTATCACAGAAATTGCTGTTCATAGGACGCACGTTGTGATATGGCGTTCAACATGAAAAAGATTTGAGTGTAAATCCATAGGTACCTACAGAGCATTCCAATTTTTATCAAATTAAGAGGGTTTCGAAAAACCACAAAATTTAGTTGTCTTTTGATAGACAAGGCTTTGATACGATACCAATTCACAAAGGTACGGGAAATACTTCGTTCAATTTCATCAAGTTCAGAAAGACACCAACCAAATTAACCTAATCGCTTTTACCAGATTTAATCTAAATTCTCTATTATGAGTGTTGAACAATTTTTCTGAAAAAATACATCATAGAACACGACATAAATAGAGCTCTTGCTGATAGAAAAACACTTTATGAAGAGATGAGGTACATATTTCACAATCAGATTACACAATATAATAATTGATGGATGGGTAACTGAAGCAATACTGAAGGAACTACTTGAATCTGTACTTGTGGCTTTTGTACGACTCCTTTCAGTCTAAAGGTTTTATTTTACCCTCCTATTTGATTGAAAAGAGTTCATAATAGAAAATTGAGCAAAACGTGAAATAGATAATCAGTTTAATTTATTTGCGTCAAGATAAACAAAATGTAAAAAGGTAGATCAGTTCTATTGCGTCATGTTAGACACATAATTGATTCTATTACGTCATGATGGAATAAGAGAAAATATCATATTGGTACCTAAATGAGAGTATCACGGAAATTGCTGTTCAAAGGACGCACGTTGTGATATGGCGTTCAACATGAAAAAGATTTGAGTGTAAATCCATAGGTACCTACAGAGCATTCCAATTTTTATCAAATTAAGAGGGTTTCGAAAAACCACAAAATTTAGTTGTCTTTTGATAGACAAGGCTTTGATACGATACCAATTCACAAAGGTACGGGAAATACTTCGTTCAATTTCATCAAGTTCAGAAAGACACCAACACAAATTAACCTAATCGCTTTTACCAGATTTAATCTAAATTCTCTATTGTGAGTGTTGAACAATTTTTCTGAAAAGATACATCAAAGAACACGACATAAATAGAGCTCTTGCTGATAGAAAAACACTTTATGAAGAGATGAGGTACATATTTCACAATCAGATTACACAATATAATAATTGATGGATGGGTAACTGAAGCAATACTGAAGGAACTACTTGAATCTGTACTTGTGGCTTTTGTACGACTCCTTTCAGTCTAAAGGTTTTATTTTACCCTCCTATTTGATTGAAAAGAGTTCATAATAGAAAATTGAGCAAAACGTGAAATAGATAATCAGTTTAATTTATTTGCGTCAAGATAAACAAAATGTAAAAAGGTAGATCAGTTCTATTGCGTCATGTTAGACACATAATTGATTCTATTACGTCATGATGGAATAAGAGAAAATATCATATTGGTACCTAAATGAGAGTATCACAGAAATTGCTGTTCAAAGGACGCACGTTGTGATATGGCGTTCAACATGAAAAAGATTTGAGTGTAAATCCATAGGTACCTACAGAGCATTCCAATTTTTATCAAATTAAGAGGGTTTCGAAAAACCACAAAATTTAGTTGTCTTTTGATAGACAAGGCTTTGATACGATACCAATTCACAAAGGTACGGGAAATACTTCGTTCAATTTCATCAAGTTCAGAAAGACACCAACCAAATTAACCTAATCGCTTTTACCAGATTTAATCTAAATTCTCTATTGTGAGTGTTGAACAATTTTTCTGAAAAGATACATCAAAGACCACGACATAAATAGAGCTCTTGCTGATAGAAAAACACTTTATGAAGAGATGAGGTACATATTTCACAATCAGATTACACAATATAATAATTGATGGATGGGTAACTGAAGCAATACTGAAGGAACTACTTGAATCTGTACTTGTGGCTTTTGTACGACTCCTTTCAGTCTAAAGGTTTTATTTTACCCTCCTATTTGATTGAAAAGAGTTCATAATAGAAAATTGAGCAAAACGTGAAATAGATAATCAGTTTAATTTATTTGCGTCAAGATAAACAAAATGTAAAAAGGTAGATCAGTTCTATTGCGTCATGTTAGACACATAATTGATTCTATTACGTCATGATGGAATAAGAGAAAATATCATATTGGTACCTAAATGAGAGTATCAGAAATTGCTGTTCAAAGGACGCACGTTGTGATATGGCGTTCAACATGAAAAAGATTTGAGTGTAAATCCATAGGTACCTACAGAGCATTCCAATTTTTATCAAATTAAGAGGGTTTCGAAAAACCACAAAATTTAGTTGTCTTTTGATAGACAAGGCTTTGATACGATACCAATTCACAAAGGTACGGGAAATACTTCGTTCAATTTCATCAAGTTCAGAAAGACACCAACCCAAATTAACCTAATCGCTTTTACCAGATTTAATCTAAATTCTCTATTGTGAGTGTTGAACAATTTTTCTGAAAAGATACATCAAAGAACACGACATAAATAGAGCTCTTGCTGATAGAAAAACACTTTATGAAGAGATGAGGTACATATTTCACAATCAGATTACACAATATAATAATTGATGGATGGGTAACTGAAGCAATACTGAAGGAACTACTTGAATCTGTACTTGTGGCTTTTGTACGACTCCTTTCAGTCTAAAGGTTTTATTTTACCCTCCTATTTGATTGAAAAGAGTTCATAATAGAAAATTGAGCAAAACGTGAAATAGATAATCAGTTTAATTTATTTGCGTCAAGATAAACAAAATGTAAAAAGGTAGATCAGTTCTATTGCGTCATGTTAGACACATAATTGATTCTATTACGTCATGATGGAATAAGAGAAAATATCATATTGGTACCTAAATGAGAGTATCACAGAAATTGCTGTTCAAAGGACGCACGTTGTGATATGGCGTTCAACATGAAAAAGATTTGAGTGTAAATCCATAGGTACCTACAGAGCATTCCAATTTTTATCAAATTAAGAGGGTTTCGAAAAACCACAAAATTTAGTTGTCTTTTGATAGACAAGGCTTTGATACGATACCAATTCACAAAGGTACGGGAAATACTTCGTTCAATTTCATCAAGTTCAGAAAGACACCAACCAAATTAACCTAATCGCTTTTACCAGATTTAATCTAAATTCTCTATTGTGAATGTTGAACAATTTTTCTGAAAAAATACATCATAGAACACGACATAAATAGAGCTCTTGCTGATAGAAAAACACTTTATGAAGAGATGAGGTACATATTTCACAATCAGATTACACAATATAATAATTGATGGATGGCTAACTGAAGCAATACTGAAGGAACTACTTGAATCTGTACTTGTGGCTTTTGTACGACTCCTTTCAGTCTAAAGGTTTTATTTTACCCTCCTATTTGATTGAAAAGAGTTCATAATAGAAAATTGAGCAAAACGTGAAATAGATAATCAGTTTAATTTATTTGCGTCAAGATAAACAAAATGTAAAAAGGTAGATCAGTTCTATTGCGTCATGTTAGACACATAATTGATTCTATTACGTCATGATGGAATAAGAGAAAATATCATATTGGTACCTAAATGAGAGTATCACAGAAATTGCTGTTCATAGGACGCACGTTGTGATATGGCGTTCAACATGAAAAAGATTTGAGTGTAAATCCATAGGTACCTACAGAGCATTCCAATTTTTATCAAATTAAGAGGGTTTCGAAAAACCACAAAATTTAGTTGTCTTTTGATAGACAAGGCTTTGATACGATACCAATTCACAAAGGTACGGGAAATACTTCGTTCAATTTCATCAAGTTCAGAAAGACACCAACCAAATTAACCTAATCGCTTTTACCAGATTTAATCTAAATTCTCTATTGTGAGTGTTGAACAATTTTTCTGAAAAAATACATCATAGAACACGACATAAATAGAGCTCTTGCTGATAGAAAAACACTTTATGAAGAGATGAGGTACATATTTCACAATCAGATTACACAATATAATAATTGATGGATGGCTAACTGAAGCAATACTGAAGGAACTACTTGAATCTGTACTTGTGGCTTTTGTACGACTCCTTTCAGTCTAAAGGTTTTATTTTACCCTCCTATTTGATTGAAAAGAGTTCATAATAGAAAATTGAGCAAAACGTGAAATAGATAATCAGTTTAATTTATTTGCGTCAAGATAAACAAAATGTAAAAAGGTAGATCAGTTCTATTGCGTCATGTTAGACACATAATTGATTCTATTACGTCATGATGGAATAAGAGAAAATATCATATTGGTACCTAAATGAGAGTATCACAGAAATTGCTGTTCATAGGACGCACGTTGTGATATGGCGTTCAACATGAAAAAGATTTGAGTGTAAATCCATAGGTACCTACAGAGCATTCCAATTTTTATCAAATTAAGAGGGTTTCGAAAAACCACAAAATTTAGTTGTCTTTTGATAGACAAGGCTTTGATACGATACCAATTCACAAAGGTACGGGAAATACTTCGTTCAATTTCATCAAGTTCAGAAAGACACCAACCAAATTAACCTAATCGCTTTTACCAGATTTAATCTAAATTCTCTATTATGAGTGTTGAACAATTTTTCTGAAAAAATACATCATAGAACACGACATAAATAGAGCTCTTGCTGATAGAAAAACACTTTATGAAGAGATGAGGTACATATTTCACAATCAGATTACAC
>CANNZV010002082.1:0-114560 GCA_947561585.1 Caprella mutica
CAAATAAGAGATGATATATGTACAGTATACACATATAGATATTTTTATTTTATAATATATAATATTATGTTTTGGAAGTTACACTTATGGACAGAGTTTATCATATTTACTTTTTGTATTATGGATACAATTATTGGCTTATATTTCTTAATACAAATATTCCATCAACGCCATGAAGATAATAATTGATAAGGAATTTTTCTTATTCATAAAATGGTAATGATTTTGGTAATTGAAATAACCTGAAATTACTAATTTAAAAAAAATATTATTACCAAGTAACTTGTTTTTGCAAGAAGATACAAAAAATATTCCACTAAAAATGAACTCTTACGGTGAAAACATTCATACAATATCTATTTACAGTCAATACAAATAATATTCCACTAGGGATGAACTCTTACGGTGAAGAACATTCATACAATATCTATTTACAGTCAATACAAATAATATTCCACTAGGGATGAACTCTTACGGTGATGAACATTCATACAATATCTATTTACAGTCAATACAAATAATATTCCACTAGAGATGAACTCTTACGGTGAAGAACATTCATACAATATCTATTTACAGTCAATACAAATAATATTCCACTAGGGATGAACTCTTACGGTGAAGAACATTCATACAATATCTATTTACAGTCAATGCAAATAATATTCCACTAGGTATGAACTCTTACGGTGAAGAACATTCATACAATATCTATTTACAGTCAATGCAAATAATATTCCACTAGGGATGAACTCTTATGGTGAAGAACATTCATAAAATATATATTTACAGTCAATACAAATAATATTCCACTAGGGATGAACTCTTACGGTGAAGAACATTTATACAATATCTATTTACTGTAACTACAATATATTTAAATTATATAAATAATTAGAAACATGGATCAAAGCATTCAAACTATTTTGTAAATGTATTTTATAGTAAGTAAATTGGATACAAAAATGGTCTGTGTTATTTTCGATCTATTTTAATTTTCATTTCAAAACCTAAGTTATATTTTCTCCATTTTGATTTCACAGAATTGGAGTTTCGAATAAAATGTGATGTAAAAAAACACACAAAACTTGAACGCTATTTTTTATCGCAGCAAATAAGTTCCGCTAACTCGACTATATATACTCCGCACTGTTATTTTATGCCTCCAATTTAACTGATGATAAAAAAACTGTCTTTTATTCCTTTGTTTTATTTGTGAAAATAAAGAATGTAAGAATAAAGTGAATAAATAGACTGATGAATAAATTATGGGATTGGAGAGGTAGTCGAAATCTCTGCTTTTGAAGAAATAGTAAACAAAATATAATATTATAATATGGAAATTTTAAGAAAAATATATGAATTGAATATTAAAAAATAAAATAATACTTAAAAATTACAGACATACTTTTTAAAAACTTCAATAAATTTTTAAGATAAGAAATATTATTGAACTGTAAGTGACATTTGGGTTTGCAATTATTCTATAGGTAGAAATCTCATTCTTAATTATAATAATTAAATACTTGATTATGCAATGATTTTCATTTAATAAAGGATAATAAATATTTCTTGCAATAAAAAAAAAAGCAGAAATTTGCTATCTGGTGATAAATACTATTTAGTCTAATCGTATCTGGGATACTATAAAGCTCTTCCATTTAAAATCTGATGGTATCTAGGATACTACAACTAATTCATTTATGCAAAGTTTATCGTATCTGGGATACTATATAGCTCTTCCATTTAAAATCTGATGGTATCTAGGATACTACAACTCATTCATTTATGCAGAGTTTATCGTATCTAGGATACTATAACTCTTCCATTTATAATCTGATGGTATCTAGGATACTATAGTACTTTCATTTATACATAGTTTATTGTATCTAGGATACTGCAGCTCTTCCATTTATAATCTGATGGTATCTAGGATACTATAGCTCTTCCATTTACATTTTATTGTATCTAGGATACTATAAATCCTTCACCTACAGTTTAATCGTATTTAAGATAATTTAAAATTCGTATCTAGAATACTGTAGCTCTTCAATTTATCTCTCATTAGATTTCTCTTTAATTAGTAAATAGGCTTTATTTCATACTTATTTCTGCGCTATGTAAAAAAAACAAGATTAACAGAGTTTTAAAGGTATATAGGTACATACCGTGACCGGACAATTGCCACCCGCGGACAATTGCCACCCGCGGACAATTGACACCCCCGGACAGTTGCCACCTGGACAATTGCCACCCGGACAATTGCCACCCAAATATTTATTATCAGGCCACTTAACTTTAAAAATGGAGATGAAATATGTATATTATTTTTGTACGATTAATTATTATTTGTATACATTATAAGATATGAAAATTCATCACATATTTAATATTTTCCTTTTTAAGTGACTGCATTCACAGAGTAGCTTTTCTGCATCCATGAGCTTTGTCACCCACGGTGGTAGATGACTTTGTTCATGGAGCCACTTTCCTTTCTGACTGCTTCTTCAAGTCCCTTGTATTCAATTTCCTTTTGATGTCAATGATATAGTCATTAGTGAACAAAATTTCGGGAACAGACGATATTCCATTAATAGAATTAAAATATTTAATTTAATCGCCCGGAATAGGTCTTTATTTATAATTATTTGCTAAAGGAAAAACAATAGGTATTTTTATATTACTACCCAGTAATATAATTTACAAGTTAAGAATCCTAAAAAAAATATTATTAGGGTAGTGACAATATGTTTTTGAAATCCTAAATCCTGAAAATGTTATAGACGAAGGGAATTTAACAGTTTTGAATCGTTCTAAAGAAGTGGTATAAAGTATTCAATAACAGAAAATTTAAAAAATATTATATTTAAAAAGCACATTCAGAAACCGAATAATATTTTTTTAAATCTTATATTGTATATATTTAATAATTAATCGTACAACAATAATATACATATTTCATCTCCATTTTTAAAGTTAAGTGGCCTGATAATAAATATTTGGGTGGCAATTGTCCGGGGGTGGCAATTGTCCGGGTGGCAACTGTCCGGGGGTGGCAATTATCCGCGGGTGGCAATTGTCCGCGGGTGGCAATTGTCCTAGCACCGGTACATACGTACATACGTACTAAATAAATTTGATGGATAAAATACATAGTGATTTACTTTAAAATTCAATACTCTAAATATAGTTACAAAAACAATTGAAATGAAAATTATCCTTTTTCCAATTTTAATCATTTTACTTTTTTTTTTATCAAATCACAAAAATAAATTATTTCGTAGATTAATTTCTTTAAATTTACACTTTTAAACACAGATCGTAATTGTGTTAAATTTTGACTGCCTAGTGTCACATGTAAGGCACATACTGATGTTTTGATATTAAGTTGCAATAATAACACTTTTATGTGCATTATAGAACAATGTGAAATATGAATAGAAACTGCAGTCCATTAAGTTCATGAATATGTAATATTGATGATGAATCAATATTATTTTAGATAGTGAAACAATTTGAATTTATTTTCAGATTATATAATCAATTGTTTTATTCCTTTACTAGAGTAGTCTGTGGTAGAGATAAATAAAGTGCACAGTGAATGGTTAAAACAACCACCAATAGTTGTAAATAAATTGCACAGTTGAGTGCTCAAACAACCACCAATAGTTGTAAATAAAATGTACAGTTAAGGGCTCAAACAACCACCAATAGTTGTAAATAAAGTGCACAGTGAAGGGTTAAAACAACCACCAATAGTTGTAAATAAAGTAAACAGTGAAGGGTTAAAACAACCACCAATAGTTGTAAATAAAGTAAACAGTGAAGGGTTAAAACAACCACCAATAGTAGTAAATAAAGTGCACAGTGAAGGGTTAAAACAACCACCATTAGTTGTAAATAAAGTGCACAGTGAAGGGTTAAAACAACCACCAATAGTTGTAAATAAAGTGCACAGTGAAGAGTTAAAACAACCACCAATAGTTGTAAATAAAGTGCACAGTGAAGAGTTAAAACAACCACCAATAGTTGTAAATAAAGTGCACAGTGAAGAGTTAAAACAACCACCAATAGTTGTAAATAAAGTGAACAGTGAAGAGTTAAAACAACCACCAATAGTTGTAAATAAAGTGCACAGTGAAGAGTTAAAACAACCACCAATAGTTGTAAATAAAGTGCACAGTGAAGAGTTAAAACAACCACCAATAATTGTAAATAAAGTGCACAGTGAAGAGTTAAAACAACCACCAATAGTTGTAAATAAAGTGCACAGTGAAGAGTTAAAACAACCACCAATAGTTGTAAAT
This sequence comes from Caprella mutica, assembly GCA_947561585.1. Taxonomy (NCBI): domain Eukaryota; kingdom Metazoa; phylum Arthropoda; class Malacostraca; order Amphipoda; family Caprellidae; genus Caprella; species Caprella mutica. The sequence goes on from CANNZV010002082.1 coordinate 4,308, forward strand.
AAAGTGTTCAGTTCATATTCTAGAACCACCTCCAATAATATTATTGATACTATCAGGCCAAGTAAGTAGAGCCAATATAAAGGCATTACTCCATGTAATTATTCATTGTACATTCGACTTACTATCTTACTATTACTATAGTAAATGATATCATTAATGAACGATAAATACGTTAACGAAATAGATTCTCATGATTTATTCTCGCCTTGTGAGAAGATCATGTTAAGTTGATTACTTTTTCATGTTACTTTGACAGGCGATTCAATATCATGTTTGGAAAAAAGAGAAAAAGTATCATGATGAATAAGTATTCATCTTATGCATGATAAAGAAGATTTTATAAGCTGTAATGTGCATCATGATTTTTATATGATTTTATAGTAAAATTTAAAAAACAGCTTTTATAATAAGAATTTTATAATGAGAAGTTATGTGAAACGAATTATTTCGTCTCTACAAGATGATACAAATAATATTCCACTAGGGATGAACTCTTACGGTGAAGAACATTCATACAATATTTATTTACAGTCAATACAAATAATATTCCACTAGGTATGAACTCTTACGGTGTAGAACATTCATACAATTTTTATTTACAGTCAATACAAATAATATTCCACTAGGTATGAACTCTTACGGTGAAGAACATTCATACAATATCTATTTACAGTCAATACAAATAATATTCCACTAGGGATGAACTCTTACAGTGGAGAACATTCATACAATATCTATTTACAGTCAATACGAATAATATTCCACTGGGGATGAACTCTTACGGTGAAGAACATTCATACAATATCTATTTACAGTCAATACAAATAATATTCCACTAGTGATGAACTCTTACGGTGGAGAACATTCATACAATATCTATTTACAGTCAATACGAATAATATTCCACTGGGGATGAACTCTTACGGTGAAGAACATTCATACGATATCTATTTACAGTCAATACAAATAATATTCCACTAGGTATGAACTCTTACGGTGTAGAACATTCATACAATTTTTATTTACAGTCAATACAAATAATATTCCACTAGGTATGAACTCTTACGGTGAAGAACATTCATACAATATCTATTTACAGTCATTACAAATAATATTCCACTAGGGATGAACTCTTACGGTGAAGAACATTCTTACAATATCTATTTACAGTCTATACAAATAATATTCCACTAGGGATGAACTCTTACGGTGAAGAACATTCATACAATATCTATTTACGGTCAATACAAATAATATTCCACTAGAGATGAGCTGTTACAGCTGCAGTTCACCTTGTCCGTTCATAGTATATAGTTTTTAATATGTATATAACAATAAACAAAGATATAATATTATTTGCGTATAAAAATATCTTTATTTATTTTATCGCCGTATTCGAATAAACTAAAATAAATTTCATTTTTAAATTAATAGTTAATTTGTTTTCATATTTATTCCGAAAGATTATACGATATTAAATACGATTATTTTTTATGAAAGATCAACTTTTATTGTAAAAATTCTTTGTATAAATAATGCAGTTGAATAGGATTATTTTATTTCAAACCTTTAGTTATTTAATTATAATCAGTGTGTAGAAATGATTATTCAAAATAGTTAATAATAAGTAATAATCGATGATTTGTTTAATTAATAAATAATTTATAATTCAAAATGTTTAACATATGTCTTCAATATTATATATTCCGTAATAATTAAAAATATGATTTTGAAGAGTATGAAAGTTTCAGTTATTATATTTATATACAGGTTTTTATAATGAGGTTATATATGGTGCTCTTGTTCTTTAAGGGACCGGTCACACGAGCGGTTTTGAAAAGCGTTTATCCAGCGTTTTTGCCTCTGAGGAAATTATAGTTAAGCCCATTTCATATGTACCCATGTTACGCGACGTTTTTGGAGCGTTGAAAACGCTGTTAAAATAATCCTGTGACCAAGTGGTGAGTCAGTGGCCAAAATAATATCGCGTCTTGCGGGACGCTAAAATCCTTATTTTTGGGTCACGTGACTGGCAATCTAGCGTCAGTTTAATGTAGAAATGATATAACTGAAACAAAATTTAATGGAGAAATGATATAACTGAAACAATAAAAGGTTTTACACCGTCTTCCTTAGCGTCCTGCAATCGCTGCAACACTTCTTCTCTCTAGAGTAGTTTATCATAACTCTATGCCTGTGACCAGGCCCTAAAATGGTGAAAATACTAACTAGAAATATAATAGATTAGGAATAATAATATTCATCGAACGGATTAACGTTCCTGTACATATAACAAAAGGGTGTATAATAACAATTAGTTAATTCATAAATTTAATTGATTTCTATGACTCTCAAATCAAGAACATTTTACAATCGGCAGATTGTGTAATATTGTTGATTATAATGAATACTGTTCTGATTTCATCGCGAATAATCATATTTTTCAGGAATAATCGTTACGATTTCTCATCGTTAATTTCCGACGATAAACTATAGAGTGCATTAAATTCATTATAAAATAAGATTGAACTTTCATCGAATCATTCACCCTGATCTTTTTATCCCGATATTTTTTGATTTTCGACGATATTTTAGATTTACAATCATATTCCCGCGATTAACACGTAATTCCACACTAAAATGTTTCCATCTCCCAGTGTATATTTTTCACCGAGTACCAGGCCAAGTCCTTCAGGTGGCATTGCTTCAAACCGTGTTAGGTGTCCCGTACTTTTATTTCGCTCTGACTTTTACCGTCTCCCCTCAATGATCTGTTAAGCCATGGGGGTGACGGACCCCTAAAATGGCGGAAAATGTAACAAGGTGGAGAAGGGGGATTTAAAGTAGAGTGTAAAGCATATTGTAAAGCATGGCTAATAGTAAAGCATGACAAAAGTAAAGCATGGCTAATAGTAAAGCATGGCTAATAGTAAAGCATGACAAAAGTAAAGCATGGCTAATAGTAAAGCATGGCTAATAGTAAAGCATGGATAATAGTAAAGCATGGCTAATAGTAAAGTATGGCTAATAGTAAAGCATGGCTAATAGTAAAGCATGGCTAATAGTAAAGCATGGCTAATAGTAAAGCATGGCTAATAGTAAAGCATGGCTAATAGTAAAGCATGGCTAATAGTAAAGCATGGCTAATAGTAAAGCATGGCTAATAGTAAAGCATGACAAAAGTAAAGCATGGCTAATAGTAAAGCATGGCTAATAGTAAAGCATGGCTAATAGTAAAGCATGGCTAATAGTAAAGCATGACAAAATTAAAGCATGGCTAATAGTAAAGCATGGCTAATAGTAAAGCATGGCTAATAGTAAAGCATGGCTAATAGTAAAGCATGGCTAATAGTAAAGCATGGCTAATAGTAAAGCATGGCTAATAGTAAAGCATGGCTAATAGTAAAGCATGGCTAATAGTAAAGCATGACAAAAGTAAAGCATGGCTAATAGTAAAGCATGGCTAATAGTATAGCATGGCTAATAGTAAAGCATGGCTAATAGTAAAGCATGGCTAATAGTAAAGCATGGCTAATAGTAAAGCATGGCTAATAGTAAAGCATGGCTAATAGTAAAGCATGGCTAATAGTAAAGCATGGCTAATAGTAAAGCATGGCTAATAGTAAAGCATGGCTAATAGTAAAGCATGGCTAATAGTAAAGCATGGCTAATAGTAAAGCATGGCTAATAGTAAAGCATGGCTAATAGTAAAGCATGGCTAATAGTAAAGTATAAAATATCTAAACTATAGAAGCACATTCAATTATTTTATTAATAGGTTGTATAACAATAGTGGAATGTCAGTTTTTTTGTGTTTAATATAATCAAAATATGGCACACTGACTCCATGTAATGTGACACCTTCTATAACAACAGACTTTGACTTCTAACTATGGGGCAAAATGAACTGAAAAGACTGGGGTGGGAGAAGAGGCGAAAAAAGTAACGGTGCTGTAAGGAGTGAATGTAGTCTTTATTCATAGTATTTTGGAGTTAAAATTAGTTAAATTGTGATGTACAGTGTAGTACTTATTATAGTTATTACGATACAGAAATTATGCATATTATAGCAATAGATTTATGAACATACAGTTTCAATTGCATTGGTCCAGTGGATAGATACATTTTTAGAGGACACTCTGTATAGTCTTTTATTATTGTACTAGTGTACTTTCCCGCAAAAAATAACGAGTCAACATCAATACCAATTTATTTCCTGTTATTAGGTTACTATTGATAAATTCAATTAAAATAAAATTTCCTGTATAGTATAATTTATTTTATAGATAAAATACATTTAAAATTTGAATAAAAACAGGGGAATTTAAATATCAAGTCAATATATTCCCGTGCGTATCATAGTTACATTCTTCATGTTTAATACCCGTCGTGTAAAAGCGGATACCAAATAAATGAATAAATAAACACACGAGGGAAATTATTAGTATAGATTTTAGAGAAAAATTAATTAAATTGTGATGATTATGAGTTAATAGTCTCTTACTATTGTGATTTAGAGGAAGTAGTAAATTTAGAATTAGAAAAATGTCTTGAAAACAGTGCTTTCAAATCGATATTTTCAAAAAATATATTTGGAGATTAGTTTAAAATTTGTGAAAATATAAAGGCTATTATAAATATAATGTTATTGTTGATAAGTCTCTCAATCTTCTACGGGCCCACCATAACTTTCTCATAATCTTCTACGGCCTTGCCATAACTTTCTCATAATCTTCTACGGCCCCACCATAACTCTCTCTCAATCTTCTACGGCCCAACCATAACTCTCTCATAATCTTCTACGGCCTCACCATAACTCTCTCTCAATCTTCTACGGCCCAACCATAACTCTCTCATAATCTTCTATGGCCCCACCATAACTCTCTCTCAATCTTCTATGGCCCCACCATAACTCTCTCTCAATCTTCTACGGCCCAACCATAACTCTCTCTCATAATCTTCTACGGCCCCAACCATAACTCTCTCATAATCTTCTACGGCCCAACCATAACTCTCTCTCATAATCTTCTACGGCCCCACCATAGCTCTCTCATAATCTTCTATGGCCCCACCATAACTCTCTCTAAATCTTCTACGGCCCCACCATAACTCTCTCTCAATCTTCTACGGCCCCACCATAACTCTCTCATAATCTTCTATGGCCCCACCATAACTCTCTCTCAATCTTCTACGGCCCCACCATAACTCTCTCATAATCTTCTACGGCCCCACCATAACTCTCTCTCAATCTTCTACGGCCCCACCATAACTCTCTCATAATCTTCTATGGCCCCACCATAACTCTCTCTCAATCTTCTATGGCACCACCATAACTCTCTCTCAATCTTCTACGGCCCAACCATAACTCTCTCTCATAATCTTCTACGGCCCCAACCATAACTCTCTCATAATCTTCTACGGCCCAACCATAACTCTCTCTCATAATCTTCTACGGCCCCACCATAACTCTCTCATAATCTTCTATGGCCCCACCATAACTCTCTCTAAATCTTCTACGGCCCCACCATAACTCTCTCATAATCTTCTACGGCCCCACCATAAATCTCTCATAATCTTCTATGGCTCCACCATAACTCTCTCTAAATCTTCTATGGCCCCACCATAACTCTCTCTAAATCTTCTACGGCCCCACCATAACTCTCTCATAATCTTCTACGGCCCCACCATAACTCTCTCATAATCTTCTATGGCCCCACCATAACCCCGCACTATATCTATTTTAAATACATTACATATCATATATTTCAATTACCATTCATTAAACTACAACGAAGATAGGTTGATCTCATGGAGGATTTAGGGTGGGTTAATCTTCCATGGCCCCACCATAACTGGTGCGTTAGCAATACACTGAAGGTAACTCTACACCTAGAGGGGTAAATGCTGCATTACCGTGCGCCTCATTTGAAGCGTATTAACTTACATTAGCACAAAGGCTACTTTGAAAGAACTGTCAGGGGTATTGTATTAGGCAAGTCAGGGGTGATGAGTGGTGAGTGGTGAGTTGAGTGAGTGGTGAGTGGTGAGTGAGTGAGTGGTGAGTGAGTGGTGAGTGAGTGGAGAGTGAGTGAGTGGTGAGTGATGAGTGAGTGGTGAGTGGTGAATTGAGTGAGTGATGAGTGAGTGGTGAGTGAGTGGTGAGTGAGTGGTGAGTGAGTGGTGAGTGAGTGGTGAGTGAGTGGTGAGTGAGTGGTGAGTGAGTGGTGAGTGAGTGGTGAGTGAGTGGTGAGTGAGTGGTGAGTGAGTGGTGAGTGAGTGGTGAGTGAGTGGTGAGTGAGTGGTGAGTGAGTGGTGAGTGAGTGGTGAGTGAGTGGTGAGTGAGTGGTGAGTGAGTGGTGAGTGAGTGGTGAGTGAGTGAGTGAGTGAGTGAGTGAATGAGTGAGTGAGTGAGTGAGTGAGTGAGTGGTGAGTGAGTGAGTGAGTGAGTGAGTGAGTGAGTGAGTGAGTGAGTGAGTGAGTGAGTGAGTGAGTGAGTGAGTGAGTGAGTGAGTGAGTGAGTGAGTGAGTGAGTGAGTGAGTGGTGAGTGAGTGAGTGGTGAGTGAGTGAGTGAGTGGTGAGTGAGTGAGTGGTGAGTGGTGAGTGAATGGTGAGAGGAGATGGGTGGTGAGTTGTGAGTGAGTGTGAGTGATAGGTGGTGAGTGGTGAGTGATGGGGAGAAAGTGATAGAGAGTTTATGGTATTAACTAATTTTTTCTAATAGTACTACAAATTATTAAAGATTATTTATAGTACTCATTTTCTAGTAGGTAATTTGATTATCTATTCTATTTATTATTAAATTTATGATAAGTCCTAGTTAATGACAGTGTAATCTACTAGGCTAGCTTCCTAGTTAACTACATCCTTCTATAGCTAGTCTACATATACAGTATTAAAACTTTTCTAGTTTATAATATATATACGCAATTTATGTTTATATTCACAAATTTATTTACACAAAATAATATTAATTAATTAAGTAAATTTATATTCAATTTATTATTGATATAATAACATAATAGCCTTTAAAATTAATATACTCTGTGACTCTATGTCATTATTCAATTAATAACTTCAATTAAATCAGAGAGCACGGACCAAAGTGTTGATAGTTAAATTACACAAATATTGATAGTGATGCAATTGAGAACACGTTATTCTTAACGGGTAAGTACACTAGTACTAACATACCAGCCTTTAGATCATTTTCTATAGTTTTTATAACCCCTATCTAGTATACCGAGTCAAAGACTTTTCCTCTTTTTCTGAAAGGCGTAACGTACGTACGAAGCACAAACACAATTATAATTAGTTATTAAACAATTAAAATATAAGAAACTATTTTACTAGTGTACGCGTGCCATCAACTATGACGGCATTTTTTTAATAAATAATTTTTCTGGGCTCTGATAAAAGTTCAATTCATGTAATAAATTTTATTGTTAATTTAATTCAGTTATTGAAACCATTTATTTAACTGATATCAGAATAATAATTCATGTCCATGCGACCAGCTGCTTGCCAAGTGTATTATTAGGTTAGTGTGACGGACAGACAGACAGACAGACAGACAGACAGACAGAAGAAGCTCTTATTACAGCATTAATTTATAAATTTATAATTTTTAGTGAAAATAAATGATCTTGAATTAATATTACACCGATTTATACAGATATTTTTTAATAATTATTTAATAATTATTTATTTTTGATTATTCAAAATTATTATGAATAATTCGTTGAACATTAAAATTCAATGATAGTTAAATTAAATTATTCCTGTTCATCATTTAAATTAAAATTAATTTAATATAATTTGACCCTTCCTTAAATTTCACCAAATTAATAAAACTGAACTAGGGTAAGTTCCGAATTATCGGTCAGTACTACATCTTCGGTCATATAAGAAAAATGGTATAAAAATTGTTATTATTACACAGTGCTATCTAATACTTCTGCAAACCCGGGTTTGCAGAAGTATTAGATAGCACTGTGTAATAGTAACAATTTTCATACCATTTTTTTTATATGACCGAAGATGTAGTACTGACCGATAATTCGCAATGTACCCTATTTAAATTATAGTTTTCTATTTATAGGTATGTTGATATATCGCCTGATAGGTACTATCACGGTTTATAATTCACCTCCACTAAATATTATATTGTTATTGATCAAATATTGCATACATAATTGAAGCCCGGATAAATTAGTGATTAATAACATCGATGTTTTATCACGGAAATATTAACGTGGATGCATTCTGTACCTGTAGAGTCGCTTTAATTGGGTTGAACTCAGAGTTATTGTACGGTTCCACATTTTCGATTGTAAATGAAGGTATATAATAATCATTGTTTAATTTTTATTTTTATTGGTATCCATGATATCAATTAAATTTAACTTTTAATATAGAAGTTATTTAACCTTCATTTTAATCAGTATCCGTGCAGGTATCATGGATACCAATTAAAATTGAAGTTAAATAATAATTATTATAGATTTTCACTTATATGATCGTAAATGAGGAACCGTCCGTTAACTTGGAACTAACCCTGTTGCAGAGTAGGATTAATTTTTTGGAAGTTCTTATTTATAGTACTTTTTTCATAATTTTAATAAATTTGTTCGGAAATTATGTTTTGTGTTATATGCAGGATAAGATTGATTTTTTATGGTAAAGCTTTTGTTTATAATCATTTTCTTTCATAATTTCAATAAATTAAAATTTGTTCGAAATTTGTGTTATTTTTATACGTTGTTAAATTGTTGATTTTCGAACACTATGAAGCATTGGTCAGCTTGTTGTCATTTTAGAGTTGAAATCTGTTTGAGCGTTCTGGAGGATGATTCCAAGTTCTACCTGGAGGCAATCCCACCAATTCCCACCCGTTCCCGTTAAGGCAGAGTGTTACGGTAATGGCGTAACCATCGTCCAATCAATTAATGCTCTTACGTAAACCTCACATCCATTGGAGAACAAATCTCAGTCGAAAACCTAACTCCTCCCAGTTTTATTTCGAACTGCCCCGCCTCTAGGTCGATAAGCCCCGCCCGCCCCTTAGGTCACGCCCCATTGTTTCTGTGAAGATGCCGTAGATTGTTTATACTCCGGCCGATTAGTTCTAGTTAGAGTCATTAAAATAGAGGCTCCAAAACAGCGAACGCCAATTTAAGATTTTGGGGAAAAATGACTTTTTTTTCGCGATGGCGAAAGCAAACAATGTTCACACTTTCTCCGCCAATTAAAAATGGTATTAAAACTTTTTCAAAGTTTCGGAGAATCTCTCGAAAATAATAATTACATAAATTAGAGTTAATTTCAACTGTTACCCGGTGATAAGTGATAATTTAAGACAAAAAAAAAACTTACATGAACGGGTTTATTATTTTTCGTTCACTCGATATAAACTTATATTTAAATACTATCATAATATGAACATTTAAGTACTATATAAATATTTATTTCAAACAATAATTAGATTGATCTATTAAATTAGTTATTAAATTCTCATTGATTATTGAAAATAATTAAATATGAAAGGAGTTATTTCATAAAATTATAAGAAAAATTTTTCATGAATTACATATTAATTTTCTATTTCCACATGAATAACATCACATCTGTTTATAGAACTGCTTTTAACTGCTTTTAAGTAGCTACACTTTGAGTGAAATTTAAATTAATAATTAATAATAAATTTCCAGACGAAAATATTTTAATAGATAATAATTAAAAAAAAACACATCAAAACATATCATTTTGCAGAAAACAAAAACAAAATAATTAATTCGTTATTTTAATTGGTATCCATGATACCTGCAGGTATCATGGATACCAATGTAAATAAATAGTTAAATTATCTATTTTTTTGTACACTTTTCACAATACGTAGTAACTGTTAACAATATACAGTAGTTGTTAACAATATACAGTAATTGTTAACAATATACAGTAATTGTTAACAATATACAGTAATTGTTACCAATATACAGTCATTGTTACCAATATACAGTAATTGTTAACAATATAGAGTAATTGTTAACAATATAGAGTAATTGTTAACAATATACAGTAATTGTTAATAATATATAGTAATTGTTAACAATATATAGTAATTGTTAACAATATACAGTAACTGTTAATAATATATAGTAATTGTTAACAATCTATACTAACAATTCGCATAACTTTCTGACTGATAGTTCATAAGAGAGTATTTTTAAGGTAGAAGCTCTCACGACTCATCTAACGTCTAACAACAATGGAATATCTTGAAACTGTATTCAATGGAACTGAGGACTATTTTAATTATATAGACACACAAAACATTAAGGTGGGGCCATGGAAGATTAACTCCCTACTTAATATTCTATGGCACCATCATAACTTTCTCTCTTGATCTTCTATGGCCCCACCATAACTTTCTCTCTTGATCTTCTATGGCCCCACCATAACTTTCTCTCTTGATCTTCTATGGCCCCACTATAACTTTCTCTCTTAATCTTCTATGGCCCCACCATAACTTTCTTCTCTTAGTATTATATGGCCCCACCATAACTTTGCAAGATTTACATAACTTTAATTAATTTAGTGTGGGTTTGACGTCTGCTTCGGAACCAAAGGCCATATCGCTGATGTCAAAAGGAAATTAAATACAAGGGACTAGAAGAAGCAGTCAGAAAGAAAAGTGGCTCCATGAACAAAGTCACTTACCACCGTCGGTGACAATGCTCATGGATGTAGAAAAGCTACTCCGTGAATGCAGTCACTTACCAAGAAATGTGACGAAACGGGACACAAGCACCGGTGGCTGCACTCACGGATAGAAGAGGAAAATGAAGAGGTGATAGTAAATGAAGCCTACGAGCCTACCTAACACAAAAATCTAAAACCTCGTAGTTGAAGAGCATAACCCTAGTGATATCCTCTAAAACTGCAAGTAGCGTTGAAAAAATGATAAACATGGTAAAAATGAAAAAAGACAATCCACGCCACCTCCCTTCTCTTCCATTCACCACAGACAGCTTCAGAATAGAACTTTAACTTCATACTGTTTAAAGTAACTAAATCGTGCAACACACTGTTTTAATTCTAATCGTGCAACACACTGTTTTAATTCTAATCATGCAACACACTGTTTTAATTCTAATCGTGCAACACACTGTTTTAATTGTAACAATACTAGTTGTGATGATGTTTAACAAGTGTATAATTACAAGTGGCAAGTGAGATATGAGTACATAAGTTCCAAGAGAATATCACAAGTGTCTTTTTTCCCACAATTATTTGGCACTTTGGCATCGATCTGCGATGACTGATCTGGAGCTGTAGTGTCATACAGTTAGAGACGCACTATACTGCACTATATGCACTATACTGCACTATATGCACTATACTGCACTATATTGCACTATATTGCACTATATTGCACTATATGCACTATACTGCACTATATTGCACTATATATGTTGCGTGAAATTTACCGAACTGCACAATCTGGAAAGTGTGCTGCGCGTTCTTATCCCTGAAATGGCCGTAGTGCATAAGAGGCTTGCTTTGGTTGGATTGTAGAATAATACTTAAAAAAATAGTCTTTAGTTGCTGGAATTCCGGGTTTTATTTGCCTAAGTCATATTTATGTGAAATCAAATTATTTTTTATTTATTCAGTTTTATAACATTTCATTACAAAGCTGAAATATAGATATTTTCACATTGTAATAAAATATTAAAAAACTAAATAAAACCAATACAGTTTGATTTCACATAAGTACGTCTTAGACAATTAAAACCCGGAATTCCAGCAACTCAAGTCTAGTTTTAAAGATTTTTTCTATGTGAAATACATGCGGCATTGCGTCACATTTTGATTCATACCAAGAATACCTAATATTCCTATAAGTGATCACCTGATCAAAAATGATATAAAACTAAATAAAACAAACTATGTTGCATTATTTTCATTGATAATAATTCGATGAAAAAATTGGTCATAAACAATGAAAGTCACTTAGTTTCAGTAACTAAAATCAATCTGTTTTTAAATTATATATCAATATTTCAAGCAGGACATAATAATAAAAACACAATAATAAAACAAAAATACATTGAATACGCATTTATCACAGACGGGTAGTTAACAAATTATCGAACAGTTCCACATTCTCGGTCATAGAAGAAAAATTTATTTAATACTAATTATTATTAAACTCGTTATTCTAATTATTATACGCTTTTTACGTTCATCTTCGAAATTGTGGAGCAGTCCGATTATTCATAAAATACCCCACATAACACTGTTTAAATTTCTTCTAGGTATATGGGGTAATTTTCTATTGAAATAAGAATTCCTGTGAATGATATATACTTCGTACACATAGTCCTGTATAATATTCTTTGTACTGTGTATGCAAGGCTCTAGGTTTCTCTTTACCTTCCTATTTACATTATATATTCATTAGCTGTATTTCATTATGGCAATTAAAGTGAAATCACTCGGTTTGTAGAGCACCACTAGTAGACTATCTCTTTATGGTTAATAATTAGCATAATTATTATTTAATGCCTGTGAAATGTAGTTGGTAATTAAAGACCCTGGTAGCAATGGCTCTAGAGAAACATTGTCCCAATGCTGTAACAATACTGGGACAATGCTGTAACATTACTGGGACAATGCTGTAACAATACTGGGACAATGCTGTAACAATACTGGGACAATGCTGTAACAATACTGGAACAATGCTGTAACAATACTGGGACAATGTTGTAACAATACTGGGACAATGTTGTAACAACATTGCGGCAATGTTGTAACAATATTTAGGTAATGTTATGACAAAATTGGGGCAATGATGTAATAATATTGGAACAATGTTGTAACAAAATTGGGGCAATATTGTGACAATATTGTTTCAAAATTGTAACAATATCGAGGAAATGTTGTAACCATATTAGGGCAATGTTGTAACAATATTGAGGCAATGTGGCAACAATATTGGGGAAATGTTAAAGAATTATGGCAATATTGTAACAATAATGAAGCAATATTGTTCCAAGAAATCAGGTTAATGGAGTGTAACAATTATTTCATTTATCTTGAATCATTCTGTTTTCCAAGTACCATTTTCTGACCATCTCTTTATCTTTAATAATTAACCTAATTATTACCAAATGATTAGCAAATGCCTATGAAATGTAGTAACAGTTTAAAAGGAGAATTGCATGCTATCATGAATCTTACTCTTCGTGTCATGCGATTTACAGATCGATACTCGAATTATCTTTCTGGCCATTATACAGATAGATATTATACATTTTCTTTATGCCCCGCTGGAAAAGACAATAATATTTCTTCTAGACGTTCCATGTAATTACTTGGTAGAAATAGAGCAGGTTATATAGTCCATAGTGTAGCGTATGTAATTTGACAGTATATATCATGGCAGGGGTAATAAACTGCTCGAAATTATACCCCTGAAGCTGAATAATTGTAACTGTAATATAGAATAAATATAGAAGTTGCTATTAAATTCGAGTTAAATGAATGGTTCAACCGAAATCTTTAAATAGCTTACATAATTCGAAATAGCTTGTATTTAAACTATTTTGTATATTTTTCATCAAAAAGAGCAAATAGGTTTACAATATGAATACTTAATAAAGACGATGGATTAATGCTGTGCTACGAATAATTACGATTGACGTTGGTATGATTTAGTAGATTGTTATGTACGCCCATCGTAGAAAAAGTCCGCCATAATGTGCAAGGGAAGCGTCATAGGTGCTATTACATATGTGCTGGCTATATATTCGTGCAAGAAATGATCTCACTGCCAATAAGGACGTAAAGAATTCATGGAGTCGATTCTTTGACGGCCAAGTGAAGCGATGCCTCCTGAACAGAATATTGGTCTGAACATGGTATAAACCGGTGTGAAAAGTACAGGCCTCATCATCTACAGTGTTTACATGCAGGCCTCATCATCTACAGTGTTTACATGCAGGCCTCATAGTTACAGTGTCAGTGTCTACAGGTGTCATCATCTACAGTGTCTACAGAGCTCATCATCTACAGTGTCTACAGGTCTCATCATCTACAGTGTCTACAGGTCTCATCATCTACAGTGTCTACAGGTCTCATCATCTACAGTGTCTACAGGTCTCATCATCTACAGTGTCTACAGGCCTTACCATCTACAGTGTCTACAGGCCTCATCATCTACAGTGCCTACAGGTCTCATCATCTACAGTGTCTACAGGCCTTACCATCTACAGTGTCTACAGACCTCATCATCTACAGTGCCTACAGGTCTCATCATCTACAGTGTCTACAGGTCTCATCATCTGCAGTGTCTACAGGCCTTACCATCTACAGTGTCTACAGGCCTCACCATCTGCAGTGTCTACAGGTCTCACCATCTACAGTGTCTACAGGCCTCATCATCTAAAGTCTATACAGGCCTCATCATCTACAGTGTATACAGGCCTCACCATCACCAGTGTCTACAGGTCTCATCATCTACAGTGTCTACAGGTCTCATCATCTACAGTGTATACAGGCCTCACCATCTACAGTGTCTACAGACCTCATCATCTACTGTGTCTACAGGCCTCACCATATACAGTGTCTACAGGCCTCACCATCTACAGTGTCTACAGACCTCACCATATACAGTGTCTACAGGCCTCATCATCTACAGTGTCTACAGACCTCATCCTCTACAGTGCCTACAGGCCTCATCATCTACAGTGTATACAGGCCTCATCATCTACAGTATCCTTCTATCCTGATGATGAATAGATATATTTGAAACATCGACACCTAGAAAATACCTTCAACATTTAGTGCAAATAACCTCTTGATGATATACTAACTCCATATTACTCCATGATCAGGTATCACACATCTTCAGTCGGCTCTGCAGTGCCAATGTATCTTTATTCAGCACCCTAGATTAAGCATAGAAGAATTGCGTTACTCCATCATTCTTTGCAGATAATGATAAAGGCGCGTACGTAATTTGCCTCCAATATCTATCTACCAAATAGTAATGAATAGAAATATTTAATCCGCAGATTAATGATCTATAACTGTGATATATATACTAACACTATATCATAGGATGATGATTTTAAATGAGTCCATCTTCTTCAATAGAACTACGTACTGAATACATGTGTGTATGTGTGTGTGTTTGTAATAGTAGACCGAGTGCTAAATATTATTTTTATTCTCGAGGTATTTGATTTACTGCTGAAGAAAATTGTTTTCTTTTATATCTGAAGGCTTTGCGAATCACAGTAACTGAGCAGTAAATAGATAGACCATATATTACCGCGGTAGAAATTTATCACCTTTTTTATTTACCGTGTAGATTAATTCGCAAATTTTAAATTTTGATTTATCTATTTCTTTAACGGGAATGGTTATTGTATTAAACTAATAATTGTAATTTTAATTTTAATTTGTATCCATGATATCTTCAGGTATCACAGATACGAATTATAATTTTATATTTCATCTTTGATGATCAAAAATGTGGATCGTATCCATGATATCTGTAGGTATCATGGATACGAATTATAATTTTATATTTCTCTCTGCTAATCGAAAATGTGGAACTGTTCGACAACTCGGTACTGACATGATTAAATAATCTTCAATTCTGAAATATAAATGATATCATTGTTCATGATATTATAATCACGTCTTCCATTTTCTGATAACTGCAACCCAGGCATATAATTTGGTACGAAATTATACCAAGACATGTTGATAGACCATTTTGTCTTGAAATTAACTGTGATTGCGTGCACAGTGTGAGTAATTGCATTAGGTGGTCAGATAGACACTGTTTAAGTGGGTGAATATACCCTTGCCTGCATTCCATCCTGTATATCTAGCCTTTCTTAAATAAAAATTATGATTGATTTCTAGCGAAAAAATTAGATTAATTTAAAGGTTTGGTAAAATTGATAATTTTTTGTGCCAATGATGATGAAAAACAAGAGACTTTGAAGAGGTAGTCAGAAAGGAAAGTGGGTCCATGGATAGAATTACGTACCACCAGTCAGTGATAATGCTCATGCATGCAGAAAAGTTACTCCGTGAGTGCAGTCACTTACCAAGGAATGTGACGAAAAGGGACACAAGCAACAGTAACTGCACTCATGAATTGAAGAGGAAAATGAAGAGGCGATAGTAAATAAAGCATACGAGCTTACCTAACACAAAATCTAAGAGGAAAATGAAGAGGGGGTAGAAATGAAGTTGTATATTCTCAATTGAAATATACCTACCTAACACAGAATCTAAGAGGAAAATGAAGAGGTGTTAGTAATTGAAGCCTACGAGCCCACTTAACAAAAAATGTAAGAGGAAAATGAAGAAGTGATAGTAACTGAAGGCCTCGATTCAATTATTCAATGTTATTCATTAATCAAATATTTCATTGTATAAGCCTTATTCAATTCATATTTGTATATTCTCAATTGAAATATATTTCATTATTCATTAGCGTTAAAATAATTATAGTAAAAATAATTACCAGGTAATTAAGACCAGGTAATTTAAAGTAATTAATATAGTTAAGTGATATCAATGTTTCTAAACACTTAAATAATTGTAAACGTTTACACTTCTAAATTCATTCATTTTATTTATTCAAGAATTAAATACTTTGTTTTGATTGCAGGCGGTTCTTGAAATTAATTTAATCTACGCACATTACTAAGATTATTTCATTATAAAATTAATTATCATAATTATAAAAGTTACGTTTTTATTCAATATCAGGCCAAGTAGATTATTAGAAGGCATGTTTTTATTATTTAACAGGCCTTAATATTTTAGAAAGCATAACCGTGTTCACAAAAATCTACAGAGTTTACTAATAACATTTGATTTAAATTATAATTTAATATAAAATAATTTTAATGAAGTTTAGGACATGAAATTTAGATGGCATTTTTTTTACCTATCACCAGGCCATGTGATTTAAATGGCATTGTTTGTTATTCAACAAAAGGGTTGAAAACAATTCCACCCTAAGTCTCTTTTTTCTCCCATTAATTTGTTTTAGCTGAGATATAAATGTCGTGCGAAAGAGTTACCAAAATATTATTGTCTTTTTCTTAATTAAATGACGGATATAATAAAGTTTTACTAATTATTATCAGAATAATAAGTAGGGGTTAGTTCCATGTTTTCGATCATGAGAGAAAACTATATTCGTATCCATGATACCTACAGGTATCATGTATCGGAACTTAAAATAAGTTAGATTATAATAATTATGTAATGAATATATAATAATTATTATATAATTATTATATGTATTATCATTTATATATGATTTTGGAAGTGTAAAACTGCCCAATAACTCGGAACTTACACTATTGGATAGTTACATCATATAATTGATTTAATATACCATCAAAGGATATCTATTCATCAATTAATCCTATATTGCATATAAATATTAAAGAGTATTATATAATATCATGTATCCCCTGATAAATAAAACAGAAATTATCGTTTTATCTTTATTTACCAATTCAATAAAAATATATACAGAGTAACATTAAATTAGTTGTAGTAAATTGTTAGTTCCCCCACTGTACCACTACTGGAGTGTCTCTCCCCCCACTTTACCCCTACTATAGTGTCTCTCCCCCCACTTTACCCCTACTATAGTGTCTCTCCTTCCACTTTACCCCTACGGAAACTGTCCCTAAAATCACAGCCCCATATTTTGGTGTAGTGTTTCATGGGGTGGAAAATTTCCCTCAAAATGCTCAATAATTCATCCCCCATATGAAGGATGAGCTTCCACCGGGGGAACGTGGGGAAGGGGGAGAAGGAAGGGATGGTAACTATATTAGATTTATTGAATTCACTGAAATTGCATTTGTATTGTGAATTGGAGATTGTAGTTACTAGTGAAAAGATATTATTTGGAACTAATAAATGAATAATGATAAATGAATAATGATAAATTGATAATGATAAATGAATAATGATAAACAAATAATGATAAACAAATAATGATAAATGAATAATGATAAATCAAATAATGATAAATGAATAATGAGAAACGAATAATGATAAATTGATAATGATAAATTGATAATGATAAATGAATAATGATAAACAAATAATGATAAACAAATAATGATAAATCAAATAATGATAAATGAATAATGAATAATGATAAACGAATAATGATAAGTGGATAATGATAAACAAATAATGATATATCAAATAATGATAAATGAATAATGATAAATGAATAATGATAAATTGATAATGATAAATTGATAATGATAAATGAATAATGATAAACAAATAATGATAAACAAATAATGATAAATCAAATAATGATAAATGAATAATGATAAACAAATAATGATAAATGAACAATGATAAACAAATAATGATAAACGAATAATGATAAACAAATAATGATAAATGAATAATGATAAACAAATAATGATAAATGAATAATGATAAATCAAATAATGATAAATGAATAATGAGAAACGAATAATGATAAGTGGATAATGATAAATGAATAATGATAAATGAATAATGATAAACGAATAATGATAAATGAATAATGATCAACGAATAATGATAAATCAAATAATTATAAATGAATAATGAGAAACGAATAATGTTAAGTGGATAATGATAAACAAATAATGATAAATGAATAATGATAAATGAATAATGAGAAATTGATAATGATAAACCAATATTGATAATCGAATAATGATTAATTGATAAATAAAGGATTTAAAAGGTATTGTAGATATAGATTACTATGTGAAATTAATTTCATTATTTTCTTGAAGGAAACTTTGAATAAAAGAGCAATTAAACAATATTTATTTTTCAAAAGTATTTTCAAATAGTGTATATAAACTAATAAATATTAAATAAATAATCCTAAAAATATAATATTGAAATTATGCAAAAAACAAGTGTTTTATGCTTGCACAAACGCATTTTTTTTTAATTTCATGAAACAAAAAAAAAATCAATATTTTTCATCTTAAATTTCATCACCTATTTTAAATTTGTACTTAGGGTAAATTTATTTTTCAGTCCTAATTTTTTAAAATTTATATTAATTTTTTTTTTTGATTATATATATTTTTTTCTTGCTACCAGCTGCTTGCTTATGTTTCATCTATTTTCATCGCGTAAATAAATGAATTAATTTTCCTAAGAAATTATAATTAGATAAGGATAATTATTTATCCTTTTATATATTTAAAAAAAATGTAATTAAAAGAGCTATTTACTTTAAAAATGAAACCACAGTTTCTAAGTTTTATTAAAAGAGGTATTTACGGTTAAAATAAAATGTCAGTTTCTAAGTTTACCCGGCAGGTGTCGCTGATCCATCGCTAGAGATTCCCCAATCACTTATTCATGGTCCGAGAGAGGGCGACACAAAAGTTAGGCTCGAATCTTCCCGATAGATGTCGCTCCAACTCCATAAACAACAGAAAAAAATACCAACTTGATTCCTAGAGCAAAAGATTGAAGGGGGACAACCTGTTTCTTTATCTGGGTGAAATAAAGTTATTGGGATATATAGAATGGAAGATATTAGAAGATAATGTATACATCCAATTGAAGATATTGGATACATTATATGGAAAATATTAGATATATCTAATGGAAGATATTGGACACAGTTGCCACCATAATTTAGTACATATTTATTTAAGTACGTACCATGCATACAGTGATCTTTAAATCAAGCAATATCTTTGATGATAAATGACACCAATGATGTACCATTGGTGTCATTTTGACGTCAGAGTCGCTAGTAGAAGTAGGTATGGTCACTGTATCATCTTCTGTGTACCATCATGGTGTCATTTTGACGTCACAGTCACTAGTAGAAGTAGATATGGACACTGTATCACCTTCTGTTTACCATTGGTGTCATTTTGACGTCAGAGTCGCTAGTAGAAGTAGGTATGGACACTGTATCACCTTCTATGTACCATTGGTGTAATTTCGACGTCATAGTCGCTAGTAGAAGTAGGTATGGACACTGTATCACCTTCTGTGTACCATTGGTGTCATTTTGACGTCAGAGTTGCTAGTAGAAATAGATATGGACACTGGATCATCTTTTGTGTACCATTGGTGTCATTTTGACGTCAAAGTTGCTAGTAGAAATAGATATGGACACTGGATCACCTTCTGTGTACCATTGATGTCAAATTGACTTCAGAGTCGCTAGTAGAAATAGGTATGGACACTGGATCATCTTCTGTGTACCATTGGTGTCATTTTGACGTCAGAGTTGCTAGTAGAAATAGATATGGACACTGTATCACCTTCTGCGTACCTTTGGTATCATTTTGACGTCAGAGTCGCTAGTAGAAATAGGTATGGACACTGTATCACCTTCTGTGTACCATTGGTGTCATTTTGACGTCACAGTCGCTAGTAGAAGTAGGTATGGACACCGTATCACCTTTGGTGTCATTGTGACGTCAGAGTCGCAAGTAGAAGTAGGTATGGACACTGTATCACCTTCTGTGTACCATTGGTGTCATTTTGACGTCAGAGTCGCAAGTGGAAGTAGGTATGGACACTGTATCACCTTCTGTGTACCTTTGGTGTCATTTTGACGTTAGAGTCACTAGTAGAAGTAGGTATAGACACTGTATCACCTTCTGTGTATCATCGGTGTCATTTTGACGTCAGAGTCGCAAGTAGAAGTAGGTATAGACACTATATCACCTTCTGTGTACCTTTGGTGTCATTTTGACGTCAGAGTCGCTTGTAGAAGTAGATATGGACACTGTATCACCTTCCTAGGAACTATGTGATGTTATTAATTATATTAAATATTTTAACTTATTCACTACAGTTGCCTATCAAATAAAAAAATAAACTGCATGATGCTAATTTCACAAATCATGGTTTCCCAATTTTACACTCTTTTATAGCCTTAAAATATTGTCTTCCCTTTCTCATACCAAATTTAAAATATCTTCAACTATTAAAATTGATTAAATTTCATTTTTTTCAGAACTATATCTCACTTTTGACATTATGCCATCAAATCACAGATATTACCGCTAATGACCTCCATCAAGCCAAAGAAAACATCGGTTTTATTCTTTGCAATCACGATGATAGCCTGAATGAATTCAAGTCTTGAACGTGAGTATTGAACTGCGTGAACAGAAGTCATCGGCATCAGCTGTCTTCTTCCCACACTCAATTACCGGACACATTGCAAAGTAGGCAATCAAAACATGTTCAAGTTAACTACCGAGCTGTAGCTATATCGTTACTTCCTCCTTATTGTATTGTAAAAGCTTAAATGAGTATGAAACGCACCAGAAATAATTTAAATGAGTATGAAACGCACAAATAATAACTTAAATGAGTATGAAACGCACCAGAAATAATTTAAATGAGTATGAAACGCACAAGTAATAACTTAAATGAGTATGAAACGCACCAGAAATAATTTAAATGAGTATGAAACGCACAAGTAATAACTTAAATGAGTATGAAACGCACAGGTAAAAACTTAAATGAGTATGAAACGCACAGGTAAAAACTGAAATGAGTATGAAACGCACAGGTAAAAACTTAAATGAGTATGAAACGCACAGGTAAATACTGAAATGACTCAAATGAGTATGAAACGTACAAGTTAAAGGCTTGGAAGAGTATGAAACGTACAGGTTAAAACTTAAATAAGTATGAAACGCACAGGTAAAACTTAAAAGAGTATGAAACGCAAAAGTAATAACTTAAATGAGTATGAAACGCACAGGTAAAAACTGAAATGATTATGAAACGCACAGGTAAAAGCTTAAATGAGTATGAAACGCACAAGTGATAACTGAAAGGGTATGAAACACACAAGTAATTGCTTAAATGAGTATAAAAAGCACAACCAAAAACTGAAAGAGTATGAAACGCACAGGTAAGACTGAGAAGAGCAGGAAAGCACATGTCAAACTTTAAATCTCAATCTGAGAATCATTTTTAGGAAATTTAATGCCATATACAACAGATATATGAATTATGTTCATTATCAAATTACAAAAAAACTTCTTAACGGGTTACCTTAAGTTAATTTAGAAAGACTTCATTTTTATCAGATATTTCTTCAAGTTAATTCTATTTCCTTTTCTCTGCAAAGATGAAATGTCAAAGATATGGAATGATATTTCACAGAATTGCTTCTTTCTTCAAGACAGTTTATGACAGAAAGTATTTTACTGAGTGGAAAAGAAAAGAATTATATAGTTATTGAATAGAAACTAACCCTTCACTGTGCACTTTATTTACATCGATTGATGGTTGTTTTAACCCTTCACTGTGCACTTTATTTACATCGATTGGTGGTTGTTTTAACCCATCACTGTGCACTTTATTTACATCGATTGGTGGTTGTTTTAACCCTTCACTGTGCACTTTATTTACATCGATTGGTGGTTGTTGTAACCCATCACTGTGCACTTTATTTACAACTATTGGTGGTTGTTTTAACCCTTCACTATGCACTATATTTACATAGATTAGTGGTTGTTTTAACCCTTCACTATGCACTTTATTCATTACTATTGTTGGTTGTTTTAACTCTTCACTGTGCACTTTATTCACAACTATTGTTGGTTGTTTTAACCCTTCACTGTGCACTTTATTTAAAACTATTGGTGGTTGTTTTAACCCTTCACTGTGCACTTTATTTACAACTATTGGTGGTTGTTTTAACCCTTCACTATGCACTATATTTACATCGATTAGTGGTTGTTTTAACCCTTCACTATGCACTTTATTCATTACTATTGTTGGTTGTTTTAACTCTTCACTGTGCACTTTATTTACAACTAATGGTGGTCGTTTTAACCCTTCACTGTGCACTTTATTCACTACTATTGTTGGTTGTTTTAACCCTTCACTGTGCACTTTATTTACAACTATTGGTGGTCGTTTTAACCCTTCACTGTGCACTTTATTCACTACTATTGTTGGATGTTTTAACCCTTCACTGTGCACTTTCTTTACAACTATTGGTGGTTGTTTTAACCCTTCACTATGCACTATATTTACATCGATTAGTGGTTGTTTTAACCCTTCACTGTGCACTTTATTTACAACTAATGGTGGTCGTTTTAACCCTTCACTGTGCACTTTATTTACATCGATTGATGGTTGTTTTAACCCTTCACTGTGCACTTTATTTACATCGATTGGTGGTTGTTTTAACCCTTCACTGTGCACTTTATTTACATCGATTGGTGGTTGTTTTAACCCTTCACTGTGCACTTTATTTACATCGATTGGTGGTTGTTGTAACCCATCACTGTGCACTTTATTTACAACTATTGGTGGTTGTTTTAACCCTTCACTATGCACTATATTTACATAGATTAGTGGTTGTTTTAACCCTTCACTATGCACTTTATTCATTACTATTGTTGGTTGTTTTAACTCTTCACTGTGCACTTTATTCACAACTATTGTTGGTTGTTTTAACCCTTCACTGTGCACTTTATTTAAAACTATTGGTGGTTGTTTTAACCCTTCACTGTGCACTTTATTTACAACTATTGGTGGTTGTTTTAACCCTTCACTATGCACTATATTAACATCGATTAGTGGTTGTTTTAACCCTTCACTATGCACTTTATTCATTACTATTGTTGGTTGTTTTAACTCTTCACTGTGCACTTTATTTACAACTAATGGTGGTCGTTTTAACCCTTCACTGTGCACTTTATTCACTACTATTGTTGGTTGTTTTAACCCTTCACTGTGCACTTTATTTACAACTATTGGTGGTCGTTTTAACCCTTCACTGTGCACTTTATTCACTACTATTGTTGGATGTTTTAACCCTTCACTGTGCACTTTCTTTACAACTATTGGTGGTTGTTTTAACCCTTCACTATGCACTATATTTACATCGATTAGTGGTTGTTTTAACCCTTCACTGTGCACTTTATTTACAACTAATGGTGGTCGTTTTAACCCTTCACTGTGCACTTTATTCACTACTATTGTTGGTTGTTTTAACCCTTCTCTGTGCACTTTATTTACAACTATTGGTGGTCGTTTTAACCCTTCATTGTGCACTTTATTCACTACTATTGTTGGTTGTTTTAACCCTTCACTGTGCACTTTATTTAAAACTATTGGTGGTTGTTTTAACCCTTCACTGTGCACTTTATTTACAACTATTGGTGGTTGTTTTAACCCTTCACTAAGCACTATATTTACATCGATTAGTGGTTGTTTTAACCCTTCACTATGCACTTTATTCATTACTATTGTTGGTTGTTTTAACTCTTCACTGTGCACTTTATTTACAACTAATGGTGGTCGTTTTAACCCTTCACTGTGCACTTTATTTACAACTATTGGTGGTTGTTTTAACCCTTCACTATGCACTATATTTACATCGATTAGTGGTTGTTTTAACCCTTCACTATGCACTTTATTCATTACTATTGTTGGTTGTTTTAACTCTTCACTGTGCACTTTATTTACAACTAATGGTGGTCGTTTTAACCCTTCACTGTGCACTTTATTCACTACTATTGTTGGTTGTTTTAACCCTTCACTGTGCACTTTATTTACAACTATTGGTGGTCGTTTTAACCCTTCACTGTGCACTTTATTCACTACTATTGTTGGATGTTTTAACCCTTCACTGTGCACTTTCTTTACAACTATTGGTGGTTGTTTTAACTCTTCACTGTGCACTTTCTTTACAACTATTGGTGGTTGTTTTAACCCTTCACTATGCACTATATTTACATCGATTAGTGGTTGTTTTAACCCTTCACTGTGCACTTTCTTTACAACTATTGGTGGTTGTTTTAACCCTTCACTGTGCACTTTCTTTACAACTATTGGTGGTTGTTTTAACCCTTCACTATGCACTATATTTACATCGATTAGTGGTTGTTTTAACCCTTCACTGTGCACTTTATTTACATCGATTAGTGGTTGTTTTAACCCTTCACTGTGCACTTTATTCACTACTATTGTTGGTTGTTTTAACCCTTCACTGTGCACTTTATTTACAACTATTGGTGGTCGTTTTAACCCTTCACTGTGCCTTTGTTTAAGGAGTCACTTTGCTTTCTGACTTCTTCTTCCTGTCCCTTGCATTCAATTCCCTTTTGACGTCAATTAGAATGCCCTTCGTTTCAAAGCAGACCTTAAATGCTTCTAAATTTATATTAATAGCTCTAATATTTTTTGCGGCCTGAACTATTCTGACAGGTATAACAAAAGAATTTAATTAATTGAAATAATGAAATTTGTCAACTACTGTTTTACGTCAGTTTTGAGCGTATAGAAACAAAAATTGTTCAAATATATAATATTTTCTAATATATGTAAATGATGTTTACGCCGACAAAACATAAATCACGCGGCGAATAGTCCTGGCGGCAAGTTGTCCTAGCGGCGAATTGTCCAGCGGCGAGTTGTCCGGTGGCGAATTGTCCAGTGGCGAGTTGTCCGGTGGCGAATTGTCCAGTGGCGAGTTGTCCTAGAACCTCATTGCTCATAATAGCTCGAAAATTCCCTAAATAATAACCTAAATTTCCAAAGGAGACTGAAATGGTCCCTTGTGGTCGCGTTTAAAATCCTAGTCGCTCTGAATAAATCATGAGGACACCATTACATTAATAATTCATTTATCATGTGTGTGTCGATCTTGCATTTACTCATTAAATAAGTGAGTAAAATCCAACACTGGCATCGATTGCGTAAGACGGAACACGCAAAGTGTACTGATTTACAGCGAAAAGGAGTGCCACAGCCGTAATTATGGTGGGGGGGGGGTGAAGTGGGAGAAGGAGTGGTGAAGTGGGGGAAGGAGTGGTGAAGTGGGGGAAGGAGTGGTGAAGTGGGGGAAGGAGTGGTGAAGTGGGGGAAGGAGTGGTGAAGTGGGGGAAGGAGTGGTGAAGTGGGGGAAGGAGTGGTGAAGTGGGGGAGGGAGTGGTGAAGTGAGGGAAGGAGTGGTGAAGTGGGGGAAGGAGTGATAAAAGTGGAGAAAGATATTGTATTGGTTTCTTCATTTTAAAGGATATTATTTATAAAATAATCGAAGAGGAAAGTCTCTAAAGTATTCTTCCTGGTAATCAGGACCCAATACTTTAGTTTTATTAGTAAATTAAACGGGTATTATTTTTTTCAGATAAAAAATGGTTCAATGAAAGTCCATGAGTCTACCAGATTTAATATATTTCTTCTAATATAATTTAGCTACATGATAATACTTCTAAACACAGATAATTTAATATAAAGACACTCATTAAATAACATCCATATATAATGATTTAATTCAAATTGATAATTTATTGCCATATATAAAAAATAGATATACATACTTTTCTGAAGATGCAAATGCAGAATATGGACAAATCTTTGATTTAAAAACGAATTCCATTATCATTAAACTCAATGAAATTTTAAAATATTGAATATGTTTATTAAAGCACAAATACTGATATTTAGAATTTTCCATTTAATACGACCACTTTTAATATTTAATCAATATTGGTCGTATTAAGTAGAAGACACCATTTAATTAATAGGTACATAGATTTAAAAGATCTTGCAACCGTAGAAATGAATTTCTTTTTTCAATTTATAATATATTTAATCAAAGAACAATCAGAAGAAAATTCCGAAATTACCAGGCTGCGAAAACTGGTAAAATGTTTCAAAAGGAGATATCAAATTTAAATAAGCTTGAATAAAAAAATTGAAACCATTCTAACCAGATCTAAATGATCAAGAAATAGAATTCAATAATTTGGTATCTGATGAGAATCCTTAGAAATTTGAGTAATGTTAGTAATAATAAATAATTAGTAATATTTGGCAGCGAAGTATGTTAATTTCTTAAGAAAAAATTTATATTGCAATTTGGCTACTTATTCTTTTTTACTTTTCAAATTTTTTACTTTGAGAGAAAATGGACAATTGATTAAAAAGAAAATTGTGAGAGCCCGTGCACTAGCTGTAAAATGAGTAATTTTAACCCATAGATGAATAAATGTAACCAACAATTGTCAGTAAAATTTAATTCACAAAATGAGTAATTTTAACCATAAACTCAATAAGTAAATTCAACCAAGAAATGAGTAAAATCTCAATTTCAAGACAGCAAATTCAACCCACAAGTGAGTAAATTCAGCCACAAGTGAGTAAATTCAACCACCAAGTGAGTAAATTCAACCACCAAGTGAGTAAATTCAATCACAAGTGAGTAAATTCAACCCACAAGTGAGTAAATTCAACCACAAGTGAGTAAATTCAACCACAAGTGAGTAAATTCAACCACCAAGTGAGTAAATTCAATCACAAGTGAGTAAATTCAACCCACAATTGAGTAAATTCAACCCACAAGTGAGTAAATTCAACCCACAAGTGAGTAAATGTAACCAACAAGTGAGTAAATGTAACCAACAAGTGAGTAAATTCAACCAACAAGTGAGTAAATTCAACCAACAAGTGAGTAATTTCAATCTAACTAGTAAACTACCATTGGACCTCACACTTACAAACATTTTTCTACCTAAAACCCATTCTATACCAACAGTTAAAACGCCGCGTTTTCACTGCCCAGTTTACGCCTCTTCAATCAATCACAGTAAAATGAAAGAAAAGCGGTAGAAACGCTAGTGTAGACTGTAAATTTTCTATCCATTAAATTTACAGTGACTAATTGAAGAGGAATAAACTGAGTTGTGAACACGCGGCGGTTTAACTGCCAGTAGGTATAGAATGGGCATAAGACATCTAAAGTAACACAGAAAGTAACACTCTAGCACTACTGTAACACCGATAAAAAGGCAATGTAGTACTACTAACTGTAGCACTCGCCCACTACAGGGTAATGTGATCTTCAACGTTTGGAAAACTTTAGATAGGATAACATTTAACAGCATTATTTTACTGAAGGTTACTTTTCAAAAATTCAATAAATTAAAAATCTTAATAATTTTTTTATCTTCAATATTGAACTATCATAAAAATATATAAAGTTTCTGTTCAACGTTCATTCTATATCAGTGGATAAAATTTTAATAGTTATATTTTAGTTAATCTTAAATAAACAGTTTTCAGACTGCACCATATATGGTACATATATAGGTTGGTTAAGGTTATAAAAACGGATAATTCATTCATTATATTACTGTATGAAAATATTTTTCTTTTTTTTGGAGGGTAGGGAGGTTATTATGAATGTATTGCAGTTCTTTATTAACCTTGAGCCGTAGTAAAAAAAAATACACTGAGCTGACTGCAACTAGGCTTGCATCATATTGTTTATTAATGATTTATCATCAGAGTTGAGACAATATGCTTTTAAATTCATAGATCTAGAAAATATTATAGACAGAGAGAATTAAAGAGTAATGAATACTTCTACGCAATTTCATTTCGTCTTTAGATATATGATTTTAAAAGCATATTGCCACAACGCCACTTATGATCAATTCCACTATCACTTGATAGGCAGATTTCCTAATTGTCGGACTATTTTCTCATCTTCGATCATTAGAAAAAAAAGCTTAAGAATTGGTATCCATGATACCTGCAGGTATCATGGATACCAATTACAATAAAATTTAAATAATAAAATTATCCTTCTCTTATATGATCGAAGATGTGGAACTGTTCGATAATTCGGAACTTACCATAATTAATAATTACTATTATTAGCTAGATATGATCATTGAATAAACGTTAAGTTTTTCTGCTAATTATATTCCTGTACTATTGGAATGTAGAACGTTAACTACAAGGAACTAAATAGTTAAACACCATTCAAACACGTAAATAGATATAGAATGGGGGTAACGACTCTATTACCGTACACTCCTTCAAGAAAAACTCCTGTGTTATGAAGCATTCGAGTAATGGAGGACCTGAGTTATGAAATGACTTGAGTTATGAAGTATTTTCTATGTATAAATTATAGAAAACGATATACATCAAGAATTTCGGCATAGTTATCCCTCAATGATCATAGTTTTCTCCAAAATTTTAATCATAGAAAACTATCTAGTGCACCTAAGATATGAAGTGGCTCTGAGTTATGAAGAAACCATTACTTCATAACTCAGAACTTCATAACTCAGGAGTTTTACTGTAATTTATTTAGTAGGGGGTTTATCGTCTGCTTCGGAACCAAAGGCCATATCGCTGATGTCAAAAGGAAATTAAATACAAGGAACTGGAAGAAGCAGTCAGAAAGGAAAGTGGCACCATGAACGAAGTCATCTACCACCGGGCAGTGGCAAGTTGACGGATGTAGAAAAGCTACTCCGTCAATACAGTTACTTACCAAGGAATGTGACGAAAAGGAACACAAGCACAGGTGGCTACACTCACGGATGGAAGAGGAAAATGAAGAGGTGAAAACAAATATAGCCTACGAGTCTACCTAACTCAAAAATCTAAGAGAAAAATGAAGAAGTGATAGTAAATGAAGCCTTCGAGTCTATCTACCTCAAAAATCTAAGAGGAAAATGAAGAGGTGATAGTAAATAAAGCATACGAATATGTTTATAAATCAGTGTACGGTGACAGAGTAGTGACCCAAAAAAGGTCACCAAACCTTAATACCTAGAAGCGTTTAGACTAAATTTATTTCACTAGGCACACATTTGTCTATTTGGACTACCTAGTAAGAAATTACCGCAGTAAACTGTTAGGACGGCCTACTAATTCACTGCGATCATTTCATAACCAGGTACGACTAGTCTACCATATAAAAACAAATAAATACTTTATCACTATATACAGTTAAAATACTATAGACTGTACAGTAACTCATTTAACAGAGGGGACTTCGTGGTAGAAGACAGAGAGGTTATTTACCTTCTATTTACAAGTATGTACATATTTATAAGAACTAAGTAGTACCTTTACGGATCGTGGTTAGAGTATAGGATCAATTATCAAATGTGAATTAAATACTTGATATAAATTTTTCAATTTAAAAAAATATTTATAATTAAAAAAATGGGATTAAAATATATTCATTGTGGAGAGAACACAAAATATAAATATTGTAATATTTTATAGTGTATCCATGATACTTGGAGGTATCATGGGATACCAATTAAAATACCGATTTAAATTTAAAACAGTTATTTAATTCCCATCCGTTAATTGACACTTTTCTATACGAATAACTTCATTGAAGAAGTAGCAGATAAAATTCTAGGGCTCATGGCTGTAGAAAAGCTACTTGGCGTAATAATAATACTCCAAATCGAGTTAATTTGGGCACATGGAAGAATTCTTAAAAAACAAATTCTGCTCATGGATGTCGAAAAGCTACACAGTGAATATTTCTATTCAAAAACAGTAATATGAGATTACTCAGATTAGATTCTTTCACCACTATAGTAATAATAAATAATAATAAAAACATATATAAATTATTTTAATAAATAATCCATTTTAATAATGTTTGTAAATAATTCTGTAGAAAGATATATACACATTCATATTTCCTGTTTTACAGTACGTAAAACACATAAAATTGTACAAAAACGTACGTTTTTTGATACAAACTCGAGCAGTTTTAGATACAAAAAAAGTAGTTTTTTATACAAAAAAAAACGGAAAAGTTGATGAAAAACGTAGTTTTGATACAAAAAATGTAGTGTTAAGATACAAAAACGTATATTTTATGAAACAAAAAACGTAAATTTTTTGATACAAAACGTACATTTTATGATTCAAAAAACGTAAATTTTATGATACAAAAAACGTAAATTTTATGATACAAAAACGTACAGTTTTAGATACAAGCACGTACATTCTTTGATACAAAAAGGTTAAATTCTATGATACAAAAAGTACATTTTATGATACAAAAACGTACATTTTATGATTTAAAAAACGTACATTTTATGATTTAAAAAACGTACATTTTATAAAACAAAAAACGTACATTTTCCATTTAATATCAATAATTAACATTTTAAACCACGACACTCTGACAAAATTAGAAACATTTTCTCAAAGAAACAAATAAAGAAATTTGGCACAAGTGGTTTATTTAGGTGGAAAAAAAAACTCAATAAAGTAACTATAATGTGAATATTATAATAAGACCTATTAGCCTATTGCTAAACATTTAAAGAGGCTAAATGTTCTGTACATCTTTCATTTATATATTTGGTAAATGGAATGAATTATTTTCGTGTAAATGCAAAAATTTCAGGTTCCGATAAATTTAAATTATCAGTTTTAGCTGAAGATTTCTTGACCATCGCCTTCAAATGAAGGACCATGAATGAAGGTGGAGTTCCATCACCTTCAAATGAAGGACCATGAATGAAGGAGGGATTAAATCACCTTCAAATGAAGAACCATGAAATGAAGGTGGAGTTCCATCACCTTCAAATGAAGGACCATGAATGAAGGAGGAGTTCCATCACCTTCATATGACGGACAATGAAGGTCCAAGGAAGGACAATGGAGTCTCCATAGAAGGACAATGAAGGTCCAAAGAAGGACAATGAAGGTCCAAAGAAGGTACAGTTTCTAATCAGATCTCCGAGGACATGGGCTGCTATTTACGGAAGTTGTCGTCCATATTCTGAAAAAATAAAACACCATTAGGGTAAGTTACGAATTATCGGACAGTTCCACATTTGCGATCTTATAAGAAAAAGTATATAATAATTCTTTTTATTATAATTTTAATTTGTATCCAAGATACCTGCAGGTATCATGGATACAAATTAAAATATCGAGTTAAAATGAAAAATTATATATTTTCTTAAAAGATCGAAAATGTGGAACTGTCCGATAATTCGTAACTTACCCTATAGGAAATCTCCACAATTATTAAAAAAAAATCAATAATTATTAAATTTATACAATTTGAATTTCTAAACAAAATTTTGAAAATATTTTGCAATAAGAAACACACAAAGAAATATCACCTTTCACCCCCTATACTGTTCACCTTTTACCCCCTATACTGTTCACCTTTTACCCCCTATACTGTTCACCTTTTACCCCCTATACTGTTCACCTTTTACCCCCTATGCTATAGCAGGCGTTAGGGGCAATGAAGTTTCTGCTCAGTGACAGTTGAGGTTGACTCAGAGCTGGTCTCAGAGTCTCAGTCAGTTGACTCAGATGCGCTGAATAACCATCAGATAAAACCTGAAAAAAAGAAACACATTCAATTGTTTTTATTCAATACATATATATTTTTCAATATATTTTTATAAAAAAAAAATTCTAAAATTTTAACCTATTTTCAAATTTTTAAAAATGTAATAATTTTTTTCCATTTAAAACAAAAATAATATTATCTTCTTAAATTAAACACAATAGCTAACAGACAAAAGAGTTAGGCCTATTTCATACGGGGCGTTTTTCACATGCGTTTGTTCAGTCAGTGTATTTTCATGCGCTTTTATCTTTTCTGTGGCATGAAAAAAACGCTCGTGTGAAAGGGGCCTTACTCCTACTATAGTTACTAGTGTACGCGTGATGTTATAAATGAAGGCATTTTTACTATATCAATTTGGTTGACATTTATTTAATAATTATTATCCCTGGCTCCACTTTTACACCAATATTATCAACTGAATAGCATAAAATAAAATATATTTAGTTATTGAACTGATATCAGAATAATTTGCTTGCCGACTGTATTATTAGGTTTTGTGTGACATGACAGACAGATATAAAAAAAATCATGAAATTTAAAAATTAGTACATATATTAACTATTTATTACCAACTAGACACATTAGCGGTAGTTCACAAAGTCTTAACTTTAAAAAAAATTAATTCCCGTCGTAAAGGGTTGACATCATACCTGTGCCTGGGAGTGCTGTTTCTTGTTCGCTCTACCAACCACGTAAATCTGGTCAGGGTTTAACCCCAGTCCACTGTACACTGTGATGTCCTTAGAACTGCCATAAGCTGCTTGAAACATCACTCCTTGGTCCTGAAAATAGAACAGTCATTTAATTTTCTAAAAATGATTTAGTTTCTTTTGAAATTGTTTAAGCTTTTTTTTCATTTTTTTCATTTATTTTTTTATTTATCTTTAAATTATTTCCCTTCAACATATTTTTTCTCAAGTTTTTTATAATTTAAACTCATCATAAACAATTTTTTTCGAAATTTATATTTCTTCTACATTTTCAATTTTTTTTTCAAAAGATATTTAACTTGAGAAGATATACAGATTTTGCCATTACAACCAAGAGAGTTGGATTATAATATCCCAATCGATATCACAAATTATGATATCCTAATGAATATCACAAATTACAATATCCCAATGAATATCATTCGTATCACCTGCATGAGTCCTTTCAAGTATGTTGCTTTGTGTCCCAGGGGGTCTGTCGTGATACCCTCAGCGAAAGAGACCAGACCGTGAGGGAAATTATGCTTAGCAAGCCATGAAAGAACCTGTAAACGATAGAAGGTTAGTCTTACTACATAAAAAAACCCTTCAGACGTGGCGTTCTCAAACGCGCGTTTCGATTTACTAGAAGTTCAATAGATGTGTACACACTTAAAAGCGCGTTTTGTCTTAAGCGTTTCAGGATTTTTGTTGAAACACTCGTTTGGCGGGTGTTACCATAATTTATATATTGTACAATATATTATATTTAACATGGTAACTCGAAACGGGCGCTAGAAAACGCCTCGTGTGTACTAGGCAGGACGCTTTTAAACGCGCGATCAAAAGTGCCTCATCTGCACTAGGTCTAGTCAAGATGATGTAAAATTGATAGGAGTAAGTTCCTAGCTATCGAACGGTTCCACAGTTTCGATCAAATAAGAAAAAAATGAACACGTATTCTAATTCGTATCCATGATACATGCAGGTATCATGGATATAAATAAAATCACGAGTAAATTCTTTAATTGATCTTTGCAATATTACAAAGATAAAAAATTGAATGCCTTCATAGAGAATTGAATCTCGTTTGTCTAGAATGAATTATTCATTTATGTAATGTATTATTTCATGATAAACTTTCAATTCTTACTTTGAAGTGTCCCTAAATACTTTGGATATATTTCCAGAGTATCCATCACACTTTTAATTTTTATATACAGTTTCGAAAACTGAACGACATTATAATAACAGAAGAATGCGAGAGCGATTTAATAAATATTAAAGTATATTTCAGTCACCCCCGTTTAATTTCATTTTCTATGAAA
Source organism: Caprella mutica (assembly GCA_947561585.1). Lineage (NCBI taxonomy): Eukaryota > Metazoa > Arthropoda > Malacostraca > Amphipoda > Caprellidae > Caprella > Caprella mutica. The sequence continues at coordinate 38,559 of CANNZV010002082.1, forward strand.
AATTAAAAAAATTCTGTATTTTGGAAGTACAGTAAAACTCATGAGATATGAATTAAGTTCAAATTATAGAAAATGATATGCGTCATAATTATCCCTCAATGACCATAATTTTCTATGAATTTAATGATAGAAAACTATGTAGTGTACAGTGTTTATTATTCTTTTTGCAAGACTTTGAGCCCCCACAAGGAATATTTGGAATAAGAATTTAGAAGAAACAAATATATTTTCTAGAAGATATGGCTTGGTACTTACATTTCAAGAATTACAAACTTAATTGAAACTCATTGGAAACACTCTACAAAATGTGTTGAAAATGGTAGCCAGAATCCTGTAGTCAGAGTCTTGCGCGCTTCAAGACACTCTTCGTCACCCTCTCAATTATTGCTGCGTGAGAATTTGCAGAAGAGAATCCACATGATATTTTCGAATGAAACTATAGAAATGACAAAAAAGTAATGATATTTTTTGCGATTGTGGACGGAATTTACTATTGTCCAAGAATTCATCGATGACGACGGCCCTTATGACTCCGTTAATGGTTCCTATTACATGGCTATGCTGAAAGACAAAGTGTTGCAAACATTTTTAAGACACTGCAACAAGACGCAGACTCTGGTGGATGCAAGATGGTGCTCCATCTCATTGTACAAGAGTGGCTAAGCAGTTCTTGAAGAAAAATTTCAAGGACGAGTTACCAGAAGAAACACTGCAGAAGATCTTCTGGCCAGCACTCAGTCCAGAACTCAATCTTCTTGATTTCCATTTCTGGGCTACAACACGACTATTTTTTATTCGGAAAAACCTCAATCCATTCATGAAATGATAGAATTTAGTGTGCGAAGCTGTTTGGTGAAAATTATGACACATTATCAATTGAGAATGTGACGAAGACTCGATGAGGGTCTTGAAGCGCACATGACTTTGACTACAGGATTCCGGCGGCAATTTTCAACACCTTCTGTAGATAGCCTTTAGAAGTATTTTGAATGAGTTTCAAATAAGTTTGTATAACATGAAATGTAAGTACCAAGCCTTATCTTCAAGAAAATATATTTATTTCCTCTAAATTCTTATTTCAAATATTCCTAGTGGGGGGTCAAAGTCTTGCAAAAAGAAAAAAATACACTGTACTCGAGATATGAAGTGGCTCTGGGTTAGGATTAATTTCTGAGATATTAATGGAATATCCCAGGAATCAATCTTTCTTTTCTGGAATATCACCTTAATATCCTAGGAAATCCTTGTTGCCATGAAAATCTAAGTCATAATCTATCTAATTATGATCTAAGGGTCATACCCTATGTTGTTGTAGGTCAGGTCTCCCGGTGATATAGAGAAGTAGGTACCCCTTCTGTTGCCACGCCCTGAGCACATCCACAGCCCCTGGGCGCACCTTAGGGTCCTTTCCACTAACGGACACACTGGCTGTGAGGGACCCGTCTATACTGAACACCACGAATTGGGTCTGGGGAGGGACAACCGCTAGCCACAATAGACAGCTTGTGTGGTCACCCCTGAAGAGAAAATGTATTAGAACTATAGAGTTACGAATTATCGGTCAGTTTCACATCTTCGGTCATATAAGAAACCACGATATAATAATAATTATTAAGAAATAAATAGCAAATAACTTTAGCTAAATCCTAAGTACCACAAATGAAAATAGTAGGTAAATAACAAAACAAAAATGATACTATTTTACATTATTTTTAACAGGCGAGTACACCAGTAATAGATACTATCATCTACACCCACCTCACCACCATCTTGACTGGGTAAACACCCGTGGCAAACTCCTGGTGCTTAGGCAGCGTTACAGCTAGCCTTCCAGTCTTGTCGGTGATGTGGGATGATACCAGGGCCCATTCGCCCGCAGGGGGTGATCTCATCACATGGATATCGACCCTTTCTCCTGAAAGTACAAGGCAAGTTATTGTCTATTGACGAAATAGAAAAAAAGGAAATTTTAAAAACTTGAAATAAAATAAAGATTCTTTTCTAGATGATGATTTTGTTACTAATGATTCACACTCACCACTCAGTGGTCCACACTCAACATTAAGTGGTCCACACTCACCACTCAGTGCCACCATATCCAGTGGTCCATACATGAAACGCGCATGCAGAACTTGCGGAGATCCGAATTTCACGATGACATCATTGGCCCTATGGTTAGCCGTTACATTCTTTATTTTCACAGAGGTGCGTTTTTTGATCCACTTTTCCCTTGGTTGAGTTGGCATGAAGACAGGCAGTTCTTTCTCGTCACTAGCCAGATGGTCTCGAGTGGTGCGTATTACCTGATGGGGAAGAAAAAAAGATGGTAGCTACTTGATGGTTGAAAGATACTTCATCTACAGGTCATTACGTTCACAGACATTTCGTCCGAGCGCGGACACTTGGCCGATCGACACTTGACCGAACGGACATTTGGTCGAAAGAATATTTAGCGTAAATTTGGCCGAACGGACATTTGGTCGAAAGACTTTTATTCAATGTGTATCCATGAAACGAACTGCAGCCTCCGTTTAATTTAATTATTATTTATATTTCTACGGATTTGAAAGTTATTTTATAGAAAGGAAAATAAATTATAATGTGTAGCTACATAATGTGTATCCATATTACGAACTGCAAGCATATACTGTTCAACAATTTGATTTTTTAACATAACGGCCATTTATGTTGAGTATGTTATTAATATCCCCTTTACGAAAATTCGTGGACGAAACGTCTTGTCGACGAAATGTCCTATCGACGAAACGTCCTATCGACGAAACATCATGTAGACGTAATGTCAGATGACGAAACTGCAGCACACCATTGATGCATAAATGGGTCTAAAAATATCAAATGAAGGAGTAAAGTTTCTTTAGTGAACATTTGTACCATTGCCTGAAGCATGTAACCTACCTGCCTGAAGCATGTAACCTACCTGCCTGAAGCATGTAACCTACCTGCCTAAAGCATGTAACCTACCTGCCTGAAGCATGTAACCTACCTGCCTGAAGCATGTAACATACCTGCCTGAAGCATGTAACCTACCTGCCTGAAGCATGTAACCTACCTGCCTGAAGCATGTAACCTACCTGCCTGAAGCATGTAACCTACCTGCCTGAAGCGTGTAACATACCTGCTTGAAGCATGTAACCTACCTGCCTGAAGCATATAACATACCTGCCAGAAGCATGTAACCTACCTGCCTGAAGCATGTAACATACCTGCCTGAAGCATGTAACCTACCTGCCTGAAGCATGTAACCTACCTGCCTGAAGCATGTTACCTACCTGCCTGAAGCATGTAACCTACCTGCCTGAAGCGTGTAACATACCTGCCTGAAGCATGTAACCTACCTGCCTGAAGCATATAACCTACCTGCCAGAAGCATGTAACCTACCTGCCTGAAGCATATAACATACCTGCCAGAAGCATGTAACTTACCTGCCTGAAGCATGTAACATACCTGCCTGAAGCATGTAACTTACCTGCCTAAGAATGAAAGCAGCCACATCACTACTCTCCCAAAAAGAGGCGTGGAAGAGGTGGGGGAGGGAGTTGGAGGGGAAGTTGGCCAGGCCTTCAGGGCAGTAGAGGGCAAAGTCAAGTCTCTTGCCGCCCCACCACACTTCTCGCACTGGGAATATAGGGTAAAGAGTTACTTTCTTAGTAGAACTCATCTATAGGGTGACCAACAAAAAAGTGTACCCAACTTAGAATCAATATAAATATTGTATTTATAAGTAGTTAAAAAATGAGTTGAAGTAAATTTAGAAATTAGATTTTTTTCATGTATCCATTTTACCACCGTCATTGCTTAAGATTGTACATGTACGATATTTATATTAATTCAAACTGGGGTACACTTTTTTCTGGGTCATCCTGTATAGTGAATCTTCAGTCCTGTGTAAGGAACTATCCCCAATAGTGAACAAATTTTCTTTAGTCTGCCATAAATTGGCCATTAGTTTTAGAAAACGATGTAAATTTTTTATTTTAATTGGTATCCATGATACCTGCAGGTACCATGAATACCAATTAAATAATGATGTTATATTGTTTTGTTCACTATACGGGCTAGTTCCTTACCCAGGACTCAATTTTCACAAGAGACTCCGTTTCTTAATAATTCAGTCTCTTTATTTCTCCTCACATAAACTAAATGGTTTTAAAAGTTCAACTCACAGGCAGTGCCTGTAGCGAGGGCCTGAGAGTCTGCCAGGCCTGACACGGTAGAGACCATGGAAGCGTCAGACGTTCTTCGGCCTGACAGGTTGCAGTGAGGAGTGTCAGAGAGAATGAGATGCTGCCTCTGGATGTACTCAACTGGGAGAGTGAACGTTTTTTAATTCAAAGGAGATGAACGTTTTTAAATCTTATTAATTTTAATGTTTTTAACGTTTAATATTTTCTAATTCGAAAAAGATGAACGTTTTTTAATGGAGATGAACATTTTTTACTGTGTTTTTGAGGGAGATGAACGTTTTTTTAATTCAAAGGATATGAAGGTTTTTTTAATTCAAAGGATATGAACGTTTTTTAATTCAAAGGATATGAACGTTTTTTTAATGGATATGCCATTTTTATTCAATCAAATTTTAACGTTTTGCGCCAATATAAGGAATGGTTATACTCACGTAAATGTGTTGGTTGGTTATCCCCCAGGGGGTGCTTGGTGTACCGGGGGATGGTCACTGGGGGGAGGTTTGCCATGCGGGGGGCCAGTAGGGGTTCCAGTCTCAGAGCTAGGGGGTCAGTTGGGTGAAACAGGTTGTACAGCTGGTGACACTTCGGTCTTACCGGCACTGAGAAAAAAAAAGTTACAATGGAAAAAATATATTATAGCTAGGGTAAGTTACGAATTATCAGTCACTACTTCATCTTCGGTCATATAAGATAAAACAATATAAAATTATTATTACATAGCACTGTGTAATAATAATAATTTTTATATTGTTTTTTCTTGTATGACCGAAGATGAAGTACTGACCGATAATTCGTAACTTACCCAAGCTAAAAATTATAATTTTGAGCGCATATAGGTATAATATAAAATAATCATTATTAATATTCATATATTTACACATCTAGAAACCTATTGAACAGAATTGGATATCTAATTTTGATATCTTTTGGTGACTTTAACTGTATGAATGAAATCTTATTACAAATGTAAAATTAGTAAACTGTGAAATAAATCATAAGAGATACACTTTTTTCTAACTGTATGTACCTAGATAAGTTTTACAGTGTGAGTGTAACTAGATAAGTTTTACAGTGTGAGTGTACCTAGATAAGTTTTACAGTGTGACTGTACCTAGATAAGTTTTACTGTGTGACTGTACCTAGATAAGTTTTACAGTGTGAGTGTACCTAGATAAGTTTTACAGTGTGAGTGTACCTATATAAGTTTTACAGTGTGAGTGTACCTAGATAAGTTTTACAGTGTGAGTGTACCTAGATAAGATTTACAGTGTGAGTGTACCTAGATAAGTTTTACAGTGTGAGTGTACCTAGATAAGTTTTAGTTTTACAGTGTGAGTGTAACTAGATATGTTTTACAGAGTGAGTGTACCTAGATAAGTTTTACAGTGTGAGTGTAACTAGATAAGTTTTACAGTGTGAGTGTACTTACTTTGTCCCTGTGCAGAGTCGTGTATTTTCCTCCTCATTAAAATGAGACCCAATGGACATCCTAACAGAAACACATCACAAGACTCGTACTCCAGTCTGAAAAAAAAACATTAGTCAGCATTTCTCAAAGTGAAAACAAGCGCAGTAGATTCACGACCTATGGTAGGCCTACCGAAAGCTATCTAATATGCTGCGGTTGTCATACTTCAATTTTGACGGATGACGAAAATAGATGGGTGTTAAGAAATTACTAGTTATTTTCAACTAGAGACCAATTAAAATTGAAATAAAATAATAATTATAACGTTTTTTCTTTCATGACCAAAGATGTGAAATTGACCGATACCTTGAAACTTCATACAGGGCATTTTTTAAACAAAAATCCAACATAAAAAACACCCAATCTTAATGTACACACAAAACACATACGTTTATTCAGACGTAGCGTTTTTTCGTGCACCATTTTATTTGTTGCGGCATGAGAAAAATGGCCGTGTGAAAGGGCCTTAATAATACCCTAAAACTTGGTCACCTTAATTCTCCATTACTTGGTCACCTTAATTCCCCGTTACTTAGTCACCTTAATTCCCCGTTACTTGGTCACCTTAATTCCCCGTTACTTGGTCACTTTAATTCCCCATCACTTGGTCACCTTAATTCTCTAGTAATTGGTCACCTTAATTCTCCAGTAATCGGTCACCTTAATTCTCCATTACTTGGTCACCTTAATTTCCCATCACTTAGTCACCTTAAATCACCATTAATTCTCCATTACTTGGTCACCTTAATTCCTCATTACTTGGTCACCTTAATTCCTCATCACTTGGTCACCTTAAATCACCATTAATTGGTCACCTTAATCCCCCATAACTTAGTCACCTTAAATCACCATTAATTGGTCACCTTAATCCCCCATTACTTGGTTACCTTAATTCTTCATTACATGGTCACCTTAATTCCCAATTACTTGGTCACCATAATTCCCCACTGTTTCCTCACCTGTTGGCTGTTGACTCCCGTCTCGTCACCATGGGACTGTTGAGGCGACTCCCTACTGCAGACTGTTCGCTCATCTGCCTCACCAGGCCAGGGTGGTGAGTGGGGGCAACAGTCTCCTCACCATCTGAGTCAGGAGCTTACAATAATACTCTTTTTAAACTAATAATTTAACCAATAATAAACTAATAATAATTTTTCACTGATGTATTTAATAATTTAGTCAAAATACCTCCGAAATAATAAATTTTCATTTCATATTAATAAAAATTAAATCAATAATTTATATTTTTGCTGTTTCAAAATATGTTTCAATTTGAAAAAAACAAGTTTTGTACTTATTCAAAACATGTTTGAATTTGTTCAAAACATGTTTCTAACAAGTTCAAAACATGTTTTTAAAAAGTTCGAAACATGATTTTAACAAGTTCGTAACATGTTTTTAACTTGTTAACGTGTTGAATTTGTAAGTAAAAATACATTACAACGTGTTTATACTAGATATAGGCTACTTATTTATTTCATACTAATTACCAACATTTTCTTCTACACTACCATCTTCTACATAAATCAAAGTTACCAGAATATATCAATTATTAAACTATCTACTGTACATATATTCCTATTTTATTTTCCTCATCGAATTTCTATTTTTACTTCTAAACAATAATATTCAAACTAACTCATATTAAATAATCAACTAATTATAATAATCATAGAAACAAATTCGTAAGAAAATGAATTCAAATTTTCGCGTTTCGAAGCGACATATGAATTCGAGAATTGAAATTCAAGTGAGAATAAAAAAACAGATAAACCAGGGAAGAGAAGAGTAAATATAGTGATAAACAATAAGGGTAAAGTCACAGTTACCAAATGTGAATTATAAACAGGATAATCATTTCTATAGGTTATTTTTAAATTATCGCATTAAAATATACTCTTGTGAAGAGAAAATTGATTCATATTACAGTTCTCTCTCCACAAATAATATAATTTGATGTTTTTTTTTATTAATAACCTAATGAAACTTTCATTCAGAATTTAATTCACATACAGTAATAACAGCTTTACTTTAGTTTACTTAAACTTTATGTAACACATTGTCTATTTTATATTTATGTTTGGTCCAGAAAAAAATGTCCATACCTTCTGTGACGTCAAAATGACACCAATGGTACACAGAAGGTGATACAGTGTCCATACCTACTTCTAATAGCGACTTTGACGTCAAAATGACACCAAAGGTACACAGAAGGTGATACAGTGTCGATACCTAATTCTACTAGCAACTGTGACGTCAAAATGACACCAATGGTACACAGCAGGTGATACAGTGTCCATACCTATTTCTAATAGTGACTTTGACGTCAAAATGACACCAAAGGTACACAGAAGGTGATACAGTGTCCATACTTACTTCTACTAGCGACTCTGTCGTCAAAATGACACCAATGGTACACAGAATGTGATACAGTGTACCTACTTCTACCAGCGACTTTGACGTGAAAATGACAATAATGGTACACAGAAGGTGATACAGTGTCCACACCTACTTCTACTAGCGACTCTGACGTCAAAATGACACCAATGGTACACAGAAGGTGATACAGTGTCCACACCTACTTCTACTAGCGACTCTGATGTCAAAATGACACGAATGGTACACAGAAGGTGATACAGTGTCCATACTTACTTCTACTAGTGACCCTGACGTCAAAATGACACCAATGGTACATAGAAGGTGATACCAATTACCAAAGATGTGGATAACATACTTAAATTTGTAACAATTATTAAATTTACAATTTTGTTATATAGTTATATTGGTTTTATTGATTATTAAGACCTGAATAAATATGTACCACCAAGTAGACGAAGTGTTACTAGAGTAAGAAACTAATTGTTGAGTCACTATACCTACTCTCTATAGGGTTAGTTCTGAATTATTGAACACTTCTACATTTTCGATCATATAACTAAGAAAGAAGTGATCCATAGCTACTTGTTTTTTATATATTCGAAAATGTGAAACCGAACGATAACTCTGAACTTGCCTTACCTAATATCTAATTATAAAACAGATAAATACAGATAAAAGCTTGGCAGTGCATGGTAACTGTCCCTTTAAACATAAACCATGCAAAGAATACCTAGAATAAACATGCAGAAGCTAAATCATACAAAGGCTAACGAAAAACAGTCAAACGATACCGAATATCAAAGAAAATTAAGCGGATTGGGTAAAATGTTACCTAAAAACCTAATGTAACCAAATTTCTTGATTTAGTAGAATATATATATACATATATATTTTTTGTATGGAAGTACAATGTACAATATTGAAGATTTTGAAAACATTGAATAAATTTTACAAATTGTTAGTTGTGGTTGGGTAGATTTTGTTTCAATCTTACATCTAATATCTTAAAATTAAAATTTCGTATCATTCCTGCGTTTATGTGTCTTGTTTCCAACATGGTGAGAAGATGATAAAAAAATTCAACAGTGTTACAATATTAATTGGAATATTTAATTTCTGGGGTGAAGGATACATATAATAAAGTTCCGAGTTATTCGACAGTTTCACATTTTTAATCATGTAAGAAAAATATATAATCTATAATCCATCTTTTATTTTAATTCGTATCCATGACACCAGCAGGTATCATGGATACGAATTAAAATATAAGTTAATTAATTGTTTTTTCTTTCATAATAGAAAACGTGGAACTGTCCGATAACTCGGAACTTACCCTAGTCAAGAAACTGAGTTTTGTGGAATGATTGAAGAAAACCTATTTAAGTGTTTTCTGAAATTTATTTGAATTCGGTCTATATTTTAGATAATTGCATTATTCGTGGAAATAACTGATGGAAATTTAACACTACTTGCTTGTGAAGTTTAATAAATTAATAACAATTCGATCATATTTCACAGATCGTAAAATGAAAATGCTAGATTATTACCGGGGTTGTGACAATATGCGTTAAAAATCATAGATCTTAATTAAGAATATCATAGACGAAATGAAATGTAAAGCTATCCAATACTATAATACCGCTGGTTTAGAACGATTAAAATTAATAGTCTTTAATTCAACCCGTCTATAATACTTTCAGGATCTATGATTTTAAACGCATATTGTCACAACTCTAATTAGTACTTATTCTTTTACTTATCTAACTACAATGTAAATTTGCCTTGATACTTTACTTCTGTTTCTATTTTTTCTAACATTTTAGTGGTTTGTAGCAGCAATAACTCTTATGTCACAACTAAGAGTGAGTCAGACGCTCTTATGTCACAACTAAGAGTGAGTCAGACGCTCTTATGTCACAACTAAGAGTGAGTCAGACGCTCTTATGTCACAACTAAGAGTGAGTCAGACGCTCTTATGTCACAACTAAGAGTGAGTCAGACGCTCTTATGTCACAACTTAGGCGTATTCTATACTAGCAGAAAAACACCGCGTTTCACCGCCCAGTTTATGCCACTTCATTGAATCACGGTAAAATGAATGGAAAGTGGTAGTAACGCTAGTATAGACTGCAAATTTGCTTTCCTTTCATCACAGATTAATTGAAGATTGATTGAAAACGCGGCGTTTTAACTGTTAGTAGGGAATGAGCCTAAGAGTGAGTCATAGTTCCAATCATGACAAACATTAAGGCAATATGAGAGGGAGGGTTGGTGCTACGCTATAATAGGCAGCAAGCACATCATCAGGCAAATAAAAAGGGGTAAACTGAGTCACAACCTCTGATCTGTACTTCGGAGGGACACGATGAAGACTCGGCGGAGCACCAGGAAGAAGCCACGGATGGCGGAGGAGGTACTATGGTCTGCTTTGTCTCGCAGGAGGAGGTCTCGTAAGAGGTGCACGGAGCTGATACCTTCCGGGGCATTTGACCCGACATGGAGGGTATGACGGGAAGCGGGGCGGAGACCTTGCGTAAAGAGCTAGTCGTGGAAGGCGGCGCCAGATCTGAAAAAGGTAGGAGGAATTCCCCTCCTGGTGGACCTGATGGAAAGGCTCCTCCACCTGAGCTGGTTCCACCAGAGGTGGGGTAAGAGCTCACTAGGATGGAGGGGGAGGGCGGTGGGACAGGGTCCTGGCTGTACCCCGGATGGGGTGAGGCCAGGTGGGTGGTGTTGATACGGAGAGAATAGGATGAGGCTGCAGCAGACACAGACTTTGTGAGGGTGGAGTGGAGAGGGGAGTGGTGGATAGACCTGTTGAGGGGGTTAGATTGGGAAAGAGAGAGGGGTTTGGATCTAGAGGGGGACACTGAATACTGACCATTAGTCGGTTCTTCGGATTCTTTGCAGAGGACATCGTAAAGCAGCAAACCAGCCACACAATCACCTGAAGCAAACACACTTATCAGATGGATATAAATGTGACAGTACAGTAAAATTCCTGAGTTATGAAATGCACCTGAGTTATGAAATGCACCTGAGTTATGAAATGCACCTGAGTTATGAAGTATTTTCTATGTTTAAGAGTTACGTCATGGTTATACCTCAATGACCATAGTTTTCTATGATTTCAATCATAGAAAAAAATCTAATGCACTCGAGATATGAAGTGGCTTTGAGTTATGAAGGAACTAGTACTTTATTACTCAGGAGTTTGGACTGACAAAATTTGAGAGGATTCTTTACACAATGATATTTAGGAAACCAGCTGCTCGAATTATATGATTTTTTTGTCAATTAATAGCTATTATCATAATAATGTTCTTTGCAAAATTTTATTTACCCAAGATTGATGGAAATAGTGTTATTATATTGAATGAATTCGGTTTGTCGAGCTTAAACTCCTCAGTCAGTCTTTTAAAGAATAAAAAAATACATTTATTATAGGGTTAATCAGGAATTTCTAAAGATAAGATTGGTTCATTGTTAAGGCTAATTTAGTGAGTATTGCAACGATTCCCTAAATAATAATTCTTTCTTCATATAATATATACTATTTACAAAGTTCAACTAATTAGCTAAAGTAGAAGACCTCTATACTGAATATAGAGTCCTGAGTAAGAGAACTACCCCGTATAGTAAACAAATTTTCTTTAGTCTCCCTTGAAATGGCCATTAGTTTTAGAAAACTGATGGCAATTTTATGGCAGACTAAAGAAAATTTGTTCACTTTACGGGTTAGTTCTTTTACTCAGGACTCTACATTCACTATAGAAGAGTACTACTGTATTTCATTAAATTTGAAATAAGTAACATTTTCTCACCGACTATGCAGACATGACCGCTGAAGCCAATTCCTTCAGGAGAAATGAGGAACTTCCTGTACGTGGTTTGTAGGGCGGTGTGAGTAGACTGAACTGCCTCAGCGTATTGGGGTGTACCGTCAGCTATCACAGGCAGGGCCCCCACGGGTACCCACCCATCCGTACTTGCGTTACTGCTTAGACTGTAAAAGAATACAATGAATAACCATGCCATCCAAATATACAGAAGAACGGAAAGAGATGTAGGGAAGTTGTGAATTATCGGTTAGTTCCACATCTTCGGTCATATAAGAAAAAACGATATAGCTAATAGTAATTATTACATTTCAATTTAAATAGTTATTATATCGTTTTCTTTTTCCTTGTATGAACGAAGATGTGGAACCAGTAAAGTTTTTATTTAGGTCCGCCTCTGATTTTCGATATTTTGACACTTTGTATAGGTAAAAGGAGCCATTTCAAGATATTTTTCAGAATACCATTTGTTGTGGAAACGCTTCGTTTGGTAGATATAGCGCAATTAATTTTCCGACAGGTTAGGGCAAGATTGAGGGTCTGGAAAGGTACATTTGCAGTTTATTTCAGATATAGCATCACAAATACGTATATAAACCCCCCTGCCAGGTCATTAAACACTCATGAAGTGTGCAGTAAGACAAACTAGCGGATACAGCGAACTACATTAACATTTCATGTCAAGATAATCTAAAAGGCGGAAAAGCCTAGAGTTATCTAATAGCCCAATATTATTCGTACCGGAAACATAATTACGCTATATCTCGAAAATGAAGCATTTCCACAACAAATGGTTTTCGTAAAAACGTCTTAAAATTGGTCCTTTTATCTATGTAAAGTGTTGAAATATCGAAAATCGGAGGCGGACCAAAAACACAAAAATACAGTGGAACCGACTGGTAATTCACAACTTACCCAAACAGAAGCCAAAATAGATAATTTATTGGAGAACAATTTACCGATTTCTGCAGCTTGTTTATTTTAATCTGTGTAATACGTAGAAAAGTTTACAGCTGCATTTACGTACCTTGAGAGTAACTGCAGTGCCTGACTGGTAACACTCTGCACAGGCACCAGTCTGAAGGCTATACCTCCCCCAGAGAGTACAGGGTAGTGCTGTCTCACCACACACTCGAAGGTGTGTCTGAATGTGGCCAAGTCGCTGCCTTTGCTGCTACACTCTGAAACATAAACAACACCTTTGGTTAGAACGTTATATAGGGTAGGTTACGAATTATCGGTCAGTACTACATCTTCGGACATATAAGAAAAACAATATAAAATTATCATTATTAGTTTATTACACAGTGCTATCTAATACTTCTGCAAGTATTAGATAGCACTGTGTAATAATAATAATTATCATATTATTTTTTCTATATGTCCGAAGATGTAGTACTGACCGATAATTCGTAACTTACCATATAGTTTGAATTAATTGTATTGAACGTACACTCCTTAAACCCCTTTTACAAGGCAGTTTTTCTCATGCCGCAGCAAAGGAAATGACGCTACGATTGAATAAACGTATGTGTTTTGTATGACCGTTTAGATTGGGCGTCTTTTCATGCCGCCTTTTTGTATAAAAAACGCCTTATGTGAAAGAAGCCTTAGTTAGAACGTGAAATATAGTTTGAATTAATTATATTATAGGATGAATGCACACTCCTTAAGTGTTATTAATACGTGATGATATTCAACCTACTTGTCAGCAAAAACGCTTCACGGTGTTAGGTCCCGTACAGACGGCAAGTTTTCTAACGCGCATTAAAAAACGCGTTACACGCGCGTTAGAAAACGAGTGTTTGGAGTTTCTAGAAGTTCAATAGATAGGCACACACTTAAATCCAGCGATCTCGTGTTCCAGGATTTTTGTTGAAACGCGCGGTTGCCGGGCGTTACTATATATTATATATGGTATACCTAACACGCGTGAGAAAACGACACTTATGTACTAGGCTTTAATAGACTTCTAAATTATTTGCAATATGCTTATCTTGATAGTCTGACTTTCAATTGTTACTCTGAGGTACACCCTTTGTTTTATTTCCAAGCTATAAATGCATCTACAACTCATTCCTACCAGTGGTCGTTTCCAACACTGAGCCTGCGTGCAGCACGATGATGAGAATGGAGGTGCTGCAGTGTTGTACAGGACTGTGTCGTAAAGAATGGGGAGTACCTGTAGATAGGGTACAGTGTTAGTGATACCTGTAGGCAAGGTATAGTTAAGGATACCAATACGTTAGAAACAGTTGTTGGTACATGTAACTAGGATACAGGGCCAGGGATCAAAGTAGTTACAATATTTTTGGATCGTTCTTTCCTTTTCGTTTCATCAGTAATAAATAATTTCAAATCCTCATAGCTCAAAAGTATTCGATCCTACAAAACACGGATATGATTTTAAGATTCTTAGGACAAAAACACATATGAGTATTATAAATAAAATCAAATTTGGTGATAGCTATGCCTCATTAAAGGTAAAATATTATAATATTGTTTATTAATAAGGTAAAATATTATCATATAGTTTTACCAGGAGTTGCGTGAAGGTTTAGTATGCTATCTGCCTCTAGACTGTTAAGGGGGGCGTCGAGGGTGTGTTCGGGAGTGGGGGGCTCACTACCCAGTAACTCCAAACTGCTCCATTTACACATTGAAGGGTTGAAACCAGATGATTCTGTGGAAAATAATTGATAGTAAAGCAACCATGTACCAATATAGTGACAAAGATTTTATTAAATGATTCTAAAGAGTATGGACGATTTTCTTTAATGATCGTCAACTATAATGATCGTCAACTATAATGCCGTCAACAATAATGATCGTTAGCTAACCATGATGATTTTCAACTACAATGATAGTTAGCTAACTACAATGATCTTCAAGTATAATGATCGTCAACTATAATGATCGTTAGCTAACCATAATGATCGTCAACTACAATGATCGTTAGCTAACTACAATGATCGTCAACAATAATGATCATCAACTACAATTATCGTTAGCTAACTATAATGATCGTCAAGTAAAATGATCACCAACTACAATGATCGTCAATAACAATGATCGCCCACTATAATGATCGCTCTCTACAATGATCGTCAACTACAATGATCGTCTCACAGTCCTGACGTTAAGATGCCTCACCAACACAATCGTAAAACTCATCGTCTTCTTCACCACTTTCGTCGGAGTAAGAGTTTCGTCTGATGCTCTCCATTCGCCAGGACGCTGCGGAGAAAAAACGATAACCATTAAAGGCTGCCTAACACATGTCAGGGATTCGTCCGGGACGTCACCGGTCAGTGATTTTTCATTACTGCGAATAGCCGGTACAGTGTGAATGTGTCCGTTGAAATTAAAGCAACGATGTATTTTTTCACTGACACTGAATCACTGAGAGGAGACGGACCGGTGACGTCCCGGACGGATCCCTGACATGTGTGGAGAAGCCTTATCTTGCAGCCAGAAAGAAATGAAGAATTTAACACGTTGATCAGTACCTACGGTTACAAGACATGTCGTTGACAGGACGTTTTCGTAACGGAGATATTAACACCCTCTAATATATGTACACAACAATCATGAAGTGTGTAGTACAACAAACTTAATAACAGGTATCCATGAGGTATGCAGGTATCATGGATACCATTTAAAACAACGAGTTAGATATCTATTTATAATTAATTAATAGCTTATATGATCGAAAGAGTGGAACCTTCCTATAACTCGAAACATCCATTAATCACTCAAAATACAAGGGACTAAGGCCCGCTTCACAAAGGCGTTTTTTAACAACGCGGAAGAAAAGCTCTTCTTAAAATGTGTTCACACTTGCGTTTTCGATCGCTGAAGGAAAAATCACATTACAAACATATTTTTTATCGCTGTAACACCATATGACGCGCTTTTATTCCGCGGTGTTAAAGAACGCAAGATAGAAGCGGGCCTTAGAATCCAAAGACTTAGTGAAATTCTATACTATAGCAGATAAAACGACGCGTTTTCACCGCCCAGTGTCCTCCTCTTCAATAAATCACGGTTAAATAAATGGAAGGCGGTAAAAACGCTAGCATAGACAGCATATTTACTTTCCATTCATTTATCCATGACTAATTGAAAAGGCGAAAACAAGGCGGTGAAAACGCGGCGTTTTATCTACTAGAACAGATTTCTCACCCTGACTGTGAGAGCTGAGAGTGTTTCTGGAGACACTCCTCTGCCAGGAGCTCCTCCTGTTGGAGTGACTCAGTCTCCCATTGATGGAGTCGGTGCTGCCTGACCAGTCGATTCTACCGTAGGGACTGGAACGACCCCCAGCCTTGCGGTCACCATCTCCACTGGGGGAGAAAAGGGATTGATGGAAACATGTTTGAACTTGTTGAAACATGTTGGAACTTATTGAAACATGTTTGAACTTGTTGAAACATGTTTGAACTTGTTGAAACATGCTTGAACTTGTTGAAACATGTTTGAACTTGTTGAAACATGCTTGAACTTGTTGAAACATGTTTGAAATTGTTGAAACATGTTCGAACTTTCTGAAACATGTTTGAACTTGTTGAAACATGTTTGAACTTGATGAAACATGTTTGAACTTTCTGAAACATGTTTGAACTTGTTGAAACATGTTTGAACTTGTTGAAACATGTTTGAAATTGTTGAAACATGTTTGAACTTTCTGAAACATGTTTGAACTTGTTGAAACATGTTTGAACTTGTTGAAACATGTTGAAACCTACATACGAATATGGTGGTAGAAAAGGTAGAAATAGACTCACAGTTGTGACTGGGCAGACTTCACACTTAGGGAGCTCCTGCCCCCCTCACTATTCTGACTGCAGATGCGCACCCTGGTGGAGTCCTCTGAAGTTACTTCCACCAGTGGAGGAGAAGTGGAGGAGGTGGAGGAGGGGGAAGAGGGGGCTGATTCGTCACCTTGGGGAGGTGGTACGGGTAAGATAAATACCTTATTTTAGGGTAAAGTCACAACTACCAGATGACAATCAAATACCGTATGAAAATTTCAATATGTTATTAAAACTAACTCGTTATTATTTTAATTGGTATCCATGATACCTGCAGGTATCAATTAAAATAAAATATTGTGCTACTGACCATCCTCTTGCTCCTGGGTAGCGTATTTTTGCTGCAGTAGGACCATGGTCTCCCTCTCTATAGCCCTAATGTCATCTATAGTCAGGCCCCACCACTCATCCATCCACGCCCAGGCCTGACTGTGGGCCCGACACATGGTCTTGCGGAACACTGAGGGAGAATGGAGAGAAGGTGAGAGAATGGAGAGAAGATGAGTGAGTGGAAAGAAGGAGAGTGAGTGGAGAGAAACACCCACTTTCCGAGTGCTGAGACATAGTTCTACTAAGTGTTTGCCTCACCAACATCGTGGATGAACTTCTCTATCTTGCTCTGCATACCCCAGTACTGGAACTCTACCTTACACAGTTTGTAGGCACACATCAGAGCCTTGCCTTCGGGTGTGGGGGTGGCCTGGCCCTGGGGGAGAGGAGGGGGGGGGGGTAATGTTATTATTTAATGGGTATTTAGGTAATATCTTGAAAATAGGGTAAGTTACAAATTATCGGACGGTTCCACATCTTCGGTCATATAAGAACAAAATTACATTATAATTATTTTTATATTTATACCATTATCCATGATACCTGCAGATATCAATTTCAAATTAATAATTTGATAATATTTTATTCATGACCGAAGATGTGAAACCGTTCGCTATTTCGGAACTAAGCCTAGTACAATATTCACTAGCATTTAGTATTTACTAAGTTATTAAATTTAGAATTTAATTATTTATTTATTTAGTAGTATGCCTACCTCGCACTGAGCCCAGTAGTCCTGTATCCAGTCCTCCTGTAAAGGACCTCTTCCTGTCTTAGACGATTTGAACAGTTTGGGATCTTCAGCTTCGAGGTAGTGAGAGTCTATGGTCTGGTCCTTGACTATGTCTATCAGGTCTGAGAGTGATAGTAGTAACAGTAATAGTGTGGTATTAAAATAGTGTTGGTAACACCAAGTGCATCTGACCTAACTAACTAGACTAGGGAATACTGTACTGGTCTCATTATAAATAATTTAAAAAGTTCCTTACTATGAAATATAATATGCTAAACACAAACCCACTCACCACTCTCCATTTTCACTCACCACTCTCTTCCCACTCACATCTCTCTCTCCACTCACTCATCTCTCTCCACTCACCACTCTCTTCCCACTCACCACTCTCTCTCCACTCACTCATCTCTCTCCACTCCTTCCCACTCTCTCATCTCTTTCAACTTACCACTCTCTCTCTCCACTCACCACTCTCTTCCCACTCTCCACTCTCTCCCCACTCACCACTCTCAATGCGTTTCCTCTCAGAGTCTGACAATTCAAACACATTATCCTGGTGTCCCCCATCATTTGTGTACACTGTCTCGATGTCAATGCTGAACTTCTGCACGAAGGAACAGGTGAAGCGGGTCTTGGTGTAGGGGTAAGCGTTCCAGGCCTCTTCTTCCACCGTCAGGGCATTCTTGGACACTAGGGCCTTCAGCCAACCTGGGGGTTGTGGGGGAAGTTAAGATTTTAGATAGTTAAAAATAATTATATATCATAGAATAGAGCTAAATATTATTACATATATCACAGGTTAAAATTTTGGGTAGAATAGAACAGTATGCCATCGAGAGTAATTTTCTTTTATTTGAAGTATTTCAAAATATAATAGAATATCGTATGTTTCTTCTAACTTTTTAAAACTAATACCAAGTGAACTGCACCCAATATAATTAATTGCAATTATTTCCTAA
Organism: Caprella mutica; assembly: GCA_947561585.1. Classification (NCBI taxonomy): domain Eukaryota; kingdom Metazoa; phylum Arthropoda; class Malacostraca; order Amphipoda; family Caprellidae; genus Caprella; species Caprella mutica. Next base: position 57,287 of record CANNZV010002082.1, read on the forward strand.
ATAATTATAGTACAAATTATTAAAATCATTTCGTTTTCTATTTGCACAGGGTAAGTTCCAAGTCATCGAACAGTTCCAAGTTTTCGATAACAAAAGAAAGAAAATATATAAAAACTATTATTCTACACTTTCTCGTAAATGATCGAAAATGTGGAACCGACCGATAACTCAGAACTTCCCCTATATCAATTCATTGACCAAATCAGAATAACTGTTTTACCTGGTAAATGGGATGCGACGTAATATACTTTTCTGGTGTACTGCCCCTTGCCTGTTGGTCCCGGCCCATTGGTGTAGGGTTCATTCACCAGAATCTGCACCCCGCCCCCCTCGTCATGACTCTCCATGCGGGACTTTTTCTAAAAATAAATAACAGAGGATTAGAGTAATATCCGAATTATATGTTAGTTTCACATCTTCGGTCATATAAGAAAAACGATATAATAATTATTCTTATTTTCATTGATATCCTTGATGGACACTAATCAAGGACACTAATATAAATTAAATAATATTATAGCTTTTTTCTTATATGACCCAAGATGAAGTACTGACCGATAATATATATAAAATATTTAGGATACATTTAAATAAAATTAAAAAAAAAATTATAATTAATTTAGCTACAAATTATATTGAATGTTACTAATTATTATTAATTAATTGATTATATTGAGCGTATTTTTTTATTCTAATATTTTTTAAATAGATTTATTAACCAAATTTAAATTAAATTCTGAAAAAGATATGAAAAATCGAAAGTCTGCCATCAGTACTAAAATAACAAAGAAATAATATAAATATAATAATAGGCATCATAATTATTCTCAATAAAAACAATAAATGCAATTTTAAATATAGATAATCGGTGAACTATACCTTATACTATTTTTATACCATTTTTTATTGCCCAATAATACTCAAGTATCAGATAATTGTTTTTTTTTCTAAGTATATTTTGTAAACATATATTCATATTTTGCGAATAAAGTTTATAATATTATTATTCCCCTATAACCTTACCGCTATCATGTAGAGCTGAGCTATCCTGTACTCATCCACTGTGAGAGGCAGGGGTATTCTGTATTCCTTGGTGAGCACCATGGTCACCACGCAGGGTACTGAGGAAAGAGAAAAACGCTTTGAAAAACTTAAAATAATCATGATTTAAATTTGACAGATAATTATCTAAGGGTGGAGTAAGTGAACATTTCGAAGTAAATTCCCTAGACTTTATCAAAAAATTACGTTAGATACTGAAATATTAGAACTAAAATCCGTAGATTTTAGTTTATTCGATTTTTTTTATTGGATTTTCAAATTTCAGATTCAATTAAAATAGTTTTTAGACAAACTGAGTAACATACAATTAATTGACAATAATTTATACATTAATAATTGAAAGCCTATATCTTAGAGAAATACATTATAAGTATCGAAATTATATATTCGAATAAAATTTGGATGAATACTTTAAACCGTAATAGCCACTTTTAATTTAATATGCATTAAATTTAAAAATACTTAATAGCTATCAGAAAATATCCTCAATATCTTGGAATGAAACCTGGAATATATTTTAGAATTCCAATATTCCTATAACTTTGGTCTCAATTTGAATTTTCCGTTAAATTCAAACTCCATTTAACTTCAATTACCATGTGAATGTTAAAGGTAAATCTAACGAAACATTCTGAATTGCTGTGAGCGTAAAGTTGTGAAAACTCGTGGTTATTAAGAGAAAACACTGTTATTGGCTGGCTGAGCTATGACGTCACCCAAATCCTTGGATGTGCTTGGATGGCTAAACTATGACGTCACACAAATCCTTGCTTGTGATTGGTTGAGTGTGTTACTACGTCATTGCACATTCAATGACGTACTATACATTATAATTTAAACGTCATGAAGATATAAACGTCATTTAACGCATAAAAATGTAGATATCAGATTATTACATACATCGAACTAACAACCCTGTACGGCCGTATTGATATTTTCTATAAAATTAATGATTTTAAGGAAATATATTTCAAAACAGTGTGAAAAATTATACAGGGTGGTACGAAAAAAAGTGTACCCAATTTTGAAGTAATATAAAAATTGGCTTTATAAGAATGACGGTAGTATAATGGATACAAGTGAAACATCCTATTTTAATTTTACCTGAGCTCTAATATAAAATTATTCATAAATACAATATTTATATTAATTGGAAGTTAGGTACACTTTTTTGTGGGTCACCCTGTATATAAAAAAGTCTTGAATAGAAAATTAATTCGTTTCTATAATTAATTTAGTAGGGGTTTAACGTCTGCTTCGGAACCAAAGGCCATATCGCTGACGTCAAAAGGAAATGAAATACATGAGACTAGAAGAAGCAGTCAGAAAGAAAAGTGGCTCCATGAACAAAGTCACTTACCACCGTCGGTGACAATGCTCATGGATGTAGAAAAGCTACTCCGAGAATGCAGTCACTTATCAAGGAATGTGACGATAAGAGACACAAGCACCGGTGGCTGCACTCACGGATGGAAGAGGGAAATGAAGAGGTGATAGTAAATGAAGCCTACGAGTCTACCCAACACAAAAATCTAAGACCTCGTAGTTGAAGAGCATAACCCTAGCGATATCCTCCAAAAATGCAAATAGCGTTAAAAAATGATAAACATGGTAAAAATGAAAAAAGACAATCCATTATCCAAATTACAACAGTTCGGGGCCCAAGGACGCCAACCCCTTCTCCTCCATTCTCCACAGACAGCTTCAGGATAGAGCCCCTGGGGGCATTCGTTTCTATAAGATACAAATAATATTCCACTAGGGATGAACTCTTACGATGAAGAACATTCATACAATATCTATTTATAGTCAATACAAATAATATTCCACTAGGGATGAACTCTTACGGTGAAGAACATTCATACAATATCCATTTACAGTCAATACAAATAATATTCCATTTAGGATGAACTCTTACGGTGAAGAACATTCATACAATATCTATTTACAGTCAATACAAATAATATTCCGCTAAGGATGAACTCTTACGGTGAAGAAAACAATATCTATTGACAGTCAATACAAATAATATTCCACTAGGGATGAATTCTTACGGTGAAGAACATTCATACATCATCCATTTACAGTCAATACAAATAATATTCCACTAGGGATAAACTCTTACGGTGAAGAACATTCACACAATATCTATTTACAGTCAATACAAATAATATTCCACTAGAGATGAACTCTTACGGTGAAGAACATTCATACAATATCTATTTACAGTCAATACGAATAATGTTACACTAGAGATGAACTCTTACGGTGAAGAACATTCATACAATATCTATTTACAGTCAATACAAATAATATTCCACTAGAGATGAACTCTTACGGTGAAGAACATTCATACAATATCTATTTACAGTCAATACAAATAATATTCCACTAAAGATGAACTCTTACGGTGAAGAACATTCATACAATATCTATTTACAGTCAATACAAATAATATTCCACTAGGGATGAACTCTAATGGTGAAGAACATTCATACAATATCTATTTACAGTCAATACAAATAATATTCCGCTAGGGATGAACTCTAATGGTGAAGAACATTCATACAATATCTATTTACAGTCAATACAAATAATATTCCACTAGAGATGAACTCTAATGGTGAAGAACATTCATACAATATCTATTTACAGTCAATACAAATAATATTCCACTAGGGATGAACTCTTACGGTGAAGAACATTCATACAATATCTATTTACAGTCAATACAAATAATATTCCACTAGGGATGAACTCTAATGGTGAAGAACATTCATACAATATCTATTTACAGTCAATACAAATAATATTCCGCTAGGGATGAACTCTAATGGTGAAGAACATTCATACAATATCTATTTACAGTCAATACAAATAATATTCCACTAGAGATGAACTCTAATGGTGAAGAACATTCATACAATATCTATTTACAGTCAATACAAATAATATTCCACTAGGGATGAACTCTTACGGTGAAGAACATTCATACAATATCTATTTACAGTCAATACAAATAATATTCCGCTAGGGATGAACTCTAATGGTGAAGAACATTCATACAATATCTATTTACAGTCAATACAAATAATATTCCACTAGAGATGAACTCTAATGGTGAAGAACATTCATACAATATCTATTTACAGTCAATACAAATAATATTCCACTAGGGATGAACTCTTACGGTGAAGAACATTCATACAATATCTATTTACAGTCAATAAAAATAATATTCCACTAGGGATGAACTCTTACGGTGAAGAACATTCATACAATATCTATTTACAGTCAATAAAAATAATATTCCACTAGGGATGAACTCTTACGGTGAAGAACATTCATACAATATCTATTTACAGTCAATACAAATAATATTCCACTAGGGATGAACTCTTACGGTGAAGAACATTCATACAATATCTATTTACAGTCAATACAAATAATATTCCACTAGGGATGAACTCTTACGGTGAAGAACATTCATACAATATCTATTTACAGTCAATACAAATTAAGAAACTGCTCAAATAATATAGAAAATAATATGATCAATTCGCCCACCTCTTCTTTTTTAAATATATGACAGTTGTACTATCAACAATGTTCATATATATACTTAAACGATAGTACATATACCAATTCCTTGTTAATGTAACTCAATACAGCCTACTGAACCTAGTAGGATGAAAATAGAAATATCCTTTACCGTCCTATATATACGATACATATTCCTTCTGTGTTTTTTTAGCCTGTATATACAGAGCTGTGTGATGTATACAGACACACGAACTATTAATATGGTATACTATTAGCGTTAACCGTCACGCTACCAATATTAAATAAAGTGTAATAAATATATATCTAATTTCAGCTAATAACATTCCTCTGATTTTTAAGTATTTAATTAGCATGTGTATATAATAAATAAATCAAATGGTACATATAAATATTCTTCCGATAAGTAATTTTAATTCTTTTCCGCATTTTAATGAATATTTGATTTAAATTTGTCTAATTTGTAAAAGTACACATAGCTAAAGTACACACAGCTAAAGTACACATAGCTAAAGTACACATAGCTAAAGTACACACAGCTAAAGTACACATAGCTAAAGTACACATAGGTAGAGTACACATAGCTAGAGTACACATAGCTAGAGTACACATAGCTACAGAACACACAGGATACACATATATCATACATGCACAGTACACAGAAAATAAATACTGTAAATTCCTATATTACTGCAACGTTGCAGTCTACATGACCCCATTCCTATATAACTGTAATTAGTTGCACTAATATAGGATTTTACCCAAAATACACTTACATGTACAGTACACACAAAATGCATGTACATATAGCTGCACAATGATCCACTGTGTACATTTTACACACTTTAATGGGTAAATAAAGAAGAAAGTATCATGTAACTTCCGTATGAAATGTTATCATGAGAAGATTTTAGTAAACTGAATTATTTTATATATCTTCTGAAATTTTACAGAATTGTTTTATTCAATATTCTAATTTAATTCATCATAAATATTTCAATTAAATACAAACTTATTATTTTATTTATTTTACTGAATAGCTCTAGAATAACTTACACTAGAATATAGCGTTTTCTAAAATGAAAATAAATTTTTGACCAATATCTTAAAAAAAATCAGTGTACTATCAAAGAAAAGAGTCAATTAGCTCTACTAATCAATTTCCTATTTTCCTATTATTTTCAAATCTTCTAAAGTTATCGTCGAGTACCCGGACAAATTTTAAAATATTTACAAGCTTACAATCAGTAAAGATTCTTTTGAAAAATATGAAATTAGTAAACTTTTAAAAAATCATTACAGATAGACCATTATTTAACTTATTTTACTGTGCATGCAAACCAAATTACAACAGCTCGGGGTACAACTCACCTCAAAGTTTTCTATGAGAATTGTAGCTGTGATGACTTCACAGGTAGAAACATAATTAAACAGTCACATATAAAAGAAGATAAATAAACGGTAAATACATTTCTAAATACTTCATTTAATGGGCTTATCATAAATAAACATTACATTATTTTAAATAAATACATTCGTAATGTTCTTGAGATCATCTGAAAAAAGAAGAAGATTAATTAATTGTGGGGTAAAGCAACAAAATTCAAACATATTATAATCAAAACAGGCATTAAAAAATTACAATTTTTGAGAGAAAAGTGAACATATTTTGATTTAACTTTTTAATAGAAACCTATTGATATTTTTATACGGTATTTAATTCTTTTAATTTCCCCGGTTTAATCTGAATATTAACTATTTTTTCAAGATTTTAAATAATTTCAAATACAACTTTTTCTAAGGTAAGTACTTAATTATCGGTCAGTTCCACATTTTCGGTCAAATAAGAAAAAACAATATAATAATTATTTCACTGGGATTGGTTGAGTAAAAACAACCAACCCGGTCTGGTTGTTTTTACTCAACCAATCCCAGTTATATCGTTTTTCTTATATAGCTAACCGAAAATGTGGAACTGACCGATAATTAAGTACTTACAATGAAATAAAATTCATAAAACAATTATTTTTAATTTTTGTTAAAACATTAATTAAGACAAGAATTTTCCACATATTCGATTATATATAAAAAAAAATTAAATAAAAAATACGAGTTTAATTTTATCAATTAATTGAGCTTTCAATTATCTTCATTTTAATTACAGTATAGATTGATTTTCAGTGTGAAACAAAGTAATTAATTGATAATTGTAGGTACCAGTTTGATTGACTAAATTAATTAACTTGAAATTATTCTATTAGGCTTCATTAAATTAATCTTTTGATAACAATGGTCCCTATTATATTAAATTAGTTTAGTTCAAATAGAAACTAGGGTAAGTTCCGAGTTACCGGACAGTTCGACAATTAAGATCGTATAATTATTTACAATTTAATTAAAACGACGAGTTGAATGTTAGTAATTAATTTTAGTAAGGGTTTAAAACGTCAGTTTCTGAACCAAAGGCTATATCGCTAAAGTCAAAAGGAAATTAAGTACAAGGGACTGAAAGAAGCAGTCAGAAAGGAAAGTGGCTCGGTGAACAAAATCACCTACCACCGTCGGTGGCAAGCTCATGGATGCAGAAAAGCTACTGCAGCTAAGGAATGTGATAAAAAGGGACACAAGCACCGGTGGCTGCACTCACGGATGGAAGAGGAAAATGAAGAGGTGATAGTAAATGAAGCCTATGAGCCTACCTTACACAAAAATCTGAGAGGAAAATGAAGCGGTGATAGAAAAATAAAGCCTGCGAGTCTATTTAGCACGAAAATCTAAGAGAAAAATGAAGAGGTGATAGTAAATATTGCGTAAAAGTCTACCTAACACAAAATCTAAGACCTCGTAGTTGAAGAGCATAACCCTAGCGCTATCCTCTAAAACTGCAAATAGCGTTAAAAAAATCTTGTTTAATGTGAAAAAATAAAAGTTGAGAAGCTAAATTAGATATAGGGTAAGTTCCGAATTATTGGTCAGGACTACATCTTCGGTCATATAAGAAAAAACAATATAGAAATTATTATTATTACACAGTGCTATCTAATAATAAAAAAATTATATTGTTTTTTCTTATATGACCGAAGATGAAGTACTAACCGATAATTCGGAACTACCCTACATATTTTCATATGATCGAAAAGTGGAATTGATTGATAACTGAAAATTCACCCAAATATCCATCTTGTTATCTACTACTGACAAGTAATGCATATTGCAAAAAGGTATTTAATTTATTATATAAAATTAATTTATTTAATAAAATAAATGAGTTAAAAATAATTGAGCAATAAAATCAGTAATTCAATTAATTTTAATTCAGATTTAAAATAAAAACATTAGGAAATAAAATAAACATACACATGTTTTATTTTAATTAAATAAAACTACTGACCAATCACAATAAATAACTTGTACGGCTTCAATATATCTAAACATGATTATAAATAAGTAATAATAAAAGAAAACAAATACCGTATAATATATATGACAGTGTCAAAAGATTCAAATAGTGTCATAGCTTTATAATTAATTAAATTAGTGTCAGCAGAGCGGAACCAGGCACGTCCACCCACCACGACGATACGGGAGCAACTGTGAGTCCATTTAGAAAGAAAAGGGGAGGGAGGGGAAACAGAATAGGCAATCAACGTCACATGAATTAAAGAAACAGCGTCAGAATTGAACGTAAGGAAGGATACAGTCGTCAGAATAGAACGTAAGGAAGGATACAGTCGTCAGGATAGAACGTAAGGAAGAATACAGTCGCCAGAATTGAACGTAAGGAAGGATACAGTCGTCAGGATAGAACGTAAGGAAGGATACAGTCGTCAGGATAGAACGTAAGGAAGGATACGGTAGTCAGAATTGAACGTAAGGAAGGATACAGTCGTCAGGATAGAACGTAAGGAAGGATACAGTTGTCAGGATGGAACGGAACGAAGGATACAGTCGTAAGGATGGAACGTAAAGAAGGATACAGTCGTCAGGATGGAACGTAAGGAAGGATACAGTCGTCAGGATGGAACGTAACGAAGGATACAGTCGTAAGGATGGAACGTAAAGAAGTATACAGTCGTCAGGATGGAATGTAAGGAAGGATACAGTCGTCAGGATGGAACGTAACGAAGGATACAGTCGTAAGGATGGAACGTAAAGAAGTATACAGTCGTCAGGATGGAATGTAAGGAAGGATACAGTCGTCAGGATGGAACGTAAGGAAGGATACAGTCGTTAGGATGGAACATTAGGAAGGATACACTCGTCAGAATTGAACGTAGGAAGGATACAGTCGTCAGGATAGAACATAAAGAAGGATACGGTCGTAAGGAAGGATACAGTCTGTTTCATCAAGCGTAGTGTATGCATACCTCCACACTGTGACTTAACTTTTAGTTAAATTAAAATAGTTACGGTGAGCTACGCTAGGACAAACAGAAAGCCTTTATAGCATCTTAGAAAGTTATCCTTTATTGTGTTATTGTCTGATATAAAAGATAGAAAGTTATCTTTTATTGTTTTATTGTCTGATATAAAAGATAGAAAGTTATCCTTTATTGTCTGATATAAAAGATAGAAAGTTATCCTTTATTGTCTGATATAAAAGATAGAAAGTTATCTTTTATTGTTTTATTGTCTGATATAAAAGATAGAAAGTTATCCTTTATTGTCTGATATAAAAGATAGAAAGTTATCCTTTATTGTCTGATATAAAAGATAGAAAGTTATCGGAGTTAGTAAAGAAAACGGACAAGAAATGAAGCAAGTAAAGATAACGGACCAGTATTAATGATTATATATTATTAATACATTGTTTATTAATTGAAAGAATTGATGAAAACAAAATATTTTCCATCAGTTTTAATAAATATTTCTTTTAGTTTTTATAAATATACAACCTTATAATTAAATAATAATAGAAATGATTATACTTTTTTAATGTATATATCGGCTCAATTTTTTTTCACAGTAATATGATCGATCCATTTTAAGTTTATGAAGAACAAGTAATTAAAGAAATGAAAAAACAATTCTGCTTAAATCTTTCTATATGGTATCTATGATTCCAAAATATTATTCTAATAATTATTTCAAGTATTGTTTAAATATTAAGATTTAACCAAGTAAAGATAACGTACCAGAATTTAACCAAGTAAAGATAACGGAACAGAATTTAACCAAGTAAAGATAACGGAACAGAATTTAACCAAGTAAAGATAACGTACCAGAATTTAACCAAGTAAAGATAACGGACCAGAATTTAACCAAGTAAAGATAACGGACCAGAATTTAACCAAGTAAAGATAACGGACCAGAATTTAACCAAGTAAAGATAACGGACCAGAATTTAACCAAGTAAAGATAACGGACCAGAATTTAATCAAGTAAAGATAACGGACCAGAATTTAACAAAGCAAAGATAACGGACCAGAATTTAACCAAGTAAAGATAACGGACCAGAATTTAACCAAGCAAAGATAACGGACCAGAATTTAACCAAGTAAAGATAACGGACCAGATTTTAACCAAGCAAAGATAACGGACCAGAATTTAACCAAGTAAAGATAACGGACCAGATTTTAACAAAGCTAAGATAACGGACCAGTAAAGATAAGGGACCATAGTCCAATATCTTTACTTGTTTCAAGTTATCTTTTTTTTTTGTCTGGTATAAAAAAATTATGAAACAAGAAAAAGAATAAAAACGATAGGTATAACACAGTAGCCGATGTGAATATAAAGGGTGTGGTTATACCTAGGTATAAGTAAACATACAAAATAAACATTGAGCACGTACTTATGATGCAAACATATATATCTATAGGTATGCTTAGATAATTATGCATATATACACATTATAGGTATATATATGCGTACAATCAAAGAAAAGTGTATACATACAATAATTTTTTGACGTTTTACTATCAAATTTCCATAAATCAATTTTATCAATTGTAATTCTTGTATTTATTTTAAAATTGGTCTGGGTACACGAAGACAATTTGCAAGATTTGAAAATAATAGGAAATTAGAAAACTGTGATTTGCGAAATTAACATCATGCGGTGACTCTTTTTTCTGACTGTACATATAGGCAATGTATGTATAGCACATAAGGTCAAACACTCTTATTGGGTGGTAAGTAGTTAAAGTGAATGAACTTGAACTTTGTAGATTCAATGGAAGTAGTAAAAACTGGATTAAAAAATAGACAGTACCTACTTTTAATGATCAAATTGAAAAGGAAAATACAATTCACTTTCGAAAGTGTCTATCGGAAAAAGATACAGTCTGAAGATCATCTTTCATTGTCCATTACGCGGTAAATATTGATCGTAAAATATCATAATTACAGAAATAATCGTAGGGAATTTTATTCGGTAATGTTCAACGAAATACGATGTGTTTGAATGATCAAATTTATGATGATTACGATTGGTTTCTGTGGAATCACTTATAGTCATATATGTATAAAAAAACGATGTTTTTAAGGTTAGGACATTTACGTAGTCCACCGATACTTCATCTACGAAATGCTTTATTTTGTATTATAATGTGAAAATATTTTACAATATTGCATCAATAGCCAGGTGTAACTATGTAATAATATTAAAGTGATTTATGCTGAATCATTTCATAGGAACACATAAATGTTTATCTATCTATTACAGTTATAAAATTAGATATGGTAATCGAACGGAACGTATCTTTAATAAGTTATTAAGAGTATTTAAAATAGTTCTGGGTATATTCCACCAGTGTGACAATAAAAAGTGAAAGATTTATTTTTAGATGGCCATTTGATAAATATTGCGTACCAATGAAGAAATAACAGATGAAATCATGAGACGTTTGGACAATATTTAGAGGTAGCTCAAGTCCATCGATTTTTTTTCCTCATAGACAAAATATATAAATATTCATAACATTCCAGTTTATCTAAAGTTTACATATTGAGCAAGTTTATGTGTACACTGTACAAATAAATTATGGATTAATTTTAAACACGAAACTGCATTGTAGCTATGCCTTTTGCATATAGACTCATAAGAGTGCTGATTTGGATTCTAGGACAAAAGCTATACTATCGTTTTCAAAAAAAACCCCGTGTAAAAAAAATGCAATAAATAAACCCCCAAGTCAAAAATCCTCGTAATAATCCTCCCCCACCCAAGACCTCCTGATCTAAACCCTCCATGTGAAATACCCCAGGTGCATATAAAAAATTCGGTCAAATACCGTTTTACGCCACTTTAGTCGAAATCAAACTACCAAATTCAAAATGAAATAACAAGAAGTGGCTACTAGGTTATATCTCTGTTGCATAACCGATGGTGAAGATAATCAGCTTGTGATTAAAAAACTAAATACATCAACTGATAAAGAATGTGCACACTACCTTTCTTTCTGCTGTTCTATCACATGTACGTGCAGTGAAAAATAAACCGCTTGTGATTGGTCAACAAAAGGTTTAATTCGATACAAAGAAAATGCAAGTTACCTACTATTATATGTATCCCATATAAATAAATTATTAATAATAATGACTAGGGCTGGGAAAATATGCTTTTAAAATCATAGATCCCAAGAACATCATAGACGAAACGAAATGGTATCGAATACCATATACCGCTGGTTTAGAACGATTCAATATTCTTTATTTCTCTCTGTCTATAATATTTCCGGGATCTATGATTTTAAAAGCATATTGTCCCAGCCTTAATAATGACTAATCAAACCTAACTCCTAAAATGGGGTGGAATATGGATGGTGAAATATACCGGGGAGGAATAAAGCAATCACCATTTAAAATATGGAACTGAAATAACAGGGTGGGTACTAATAGTAATAAATGTGTACTAATAAGAACACAGTGTAATTCATATGACAAAAAATCATCTTATAATTATACTTCTCAACAGGTGAGGTAAGATGTGGGAAATAAGTTTTAGCTCTCCAGTTAGGTACAGATCAAGAAACATTTTTACGGCTAATTTTGTGCTATTTGATTGATTATATTTTAATGAACTACTGTTGAAAGATATGAACGAATCTGATTTTCAAAGAGAATTAGGAAACGTTACCTATAATTAATATCATTGAGCGATTTATTTCGTTGAATGAAGGTATAAAAACACTGAAGTCATACTTTATGAATGAGAGTCGGTAACCATCCGGCTGCTAGACCGCTAACCTACCCTTTTGTAATGATTTTCAGCCTAACCAAGGCTATACATCAATACCAATAATGTTTCGAATTTCTTACTGTAAATGTCCTACTACTATCTTACATGGCAAGATGTTTATATTTCGAAACCGAGAGTATATTTTCGGTGTTTACAAATTGTTTTTCTCAAAATTCCCTGTTTAAAAATTTACAGAATATCCCTTTCATGTATCGAACACAAAGGTTATTAGCAATGAATTCTTAATAACCGGGGTTGTGACAATATGCTCATAAAATCATGATCCCAAGAATATCATAGACGAAACTAAATGAAATGGTATCGAATACTATATATACCGCTGGTTTAGAATGATTCAATACTCTTTAATTTTCTCCGTCTATAATATTTTTGGGATCTATGATTTTAAGAGCATATTGTCACAACCCCCATAGCAAGCAGTTGACTTGAAGTGACTATGTAGATGATTATCATACATCATTAAAAAATATTCAGTTTTATTATTTTACTGTTGCCGGCCAGTAGGAACAGAAGGAAGAAGATTGCAATAAGAAGACAAAGAACATGAATTTCTAATAACCGTCAACAAAGGGTGTTTCCACTTTTATTTAGCAATATCCCTGCAAACAATTCCATATAGTATACACTTGGTTATTATGTGGTTTAATGGTTATAATGTGGCAATACAGTATAACTATGTGTAATTTACATTAGAACAATCTATATATCATCAAAAACGTAATTAACCTTATGGATAGTCCATTTTAAAATCATAACATAAACACCATTTCAAATAGAGATTGTATGCATGTTTAATTGACTAAATCATGCAGAGACATGAAGAGAAGAAGGCCTCGTAGAAGAGGGGACAGTGAAAGTACGCTCCATGCACTAGATCGACTACCACAGGTAACCGTGTCGACCCAGCGCATGGATGGCAAGTAGGGTTTCTCATATTGGCCACTTTTGCTTGTCCCGGGATTCCGGGATAAAAATTGTGTTCATCCCGGGATAAATTTTGTGCACTAATATAGTATAGTTATATACATATGTTCTGATTTTGAAGATTGTTTTTATTGTTCTAGCCACGAAGGGTACTGTGAATGACATGTAGGGAACAAGTGAGTTTCGGTACCTCAAATGAAGTTATAAGAACCACTGTTGAAACCTAATATTGTAGCAATTAATCACCAATTAGATTAGATTTCTACCTTCAATTTACTAAATAATGTTAATAACTTATCAGGAAGTATATACCATCTCTATGCATCTCGTGTATTTTGAAACAAAATACTGCAATCTAATTATATATTTAGCCCGGGATGGATCGATTTATCGCGGGATAAAAAAATAGGTAAAAATGGACCGGGATCCCGGGTAAGAAACCCTAATGGCGAGAATAGACATACATGGATAAGAGATCTAAACAGTCAGTCTGTTTAACCACGGATAAGCAAGGCAGAAGGAAGAGGAAAAAAGAAGAAGAAATTGAGGAAAGATACGAAGGGAAGCTGAAGAAAAAGGGCACCAAATTTAACAAAACCTACAATATAACAAAAAGAACGCCTACCTATATGTAGCCTCGGGACAATGCGGGGGGTGGATCAGCAATAATGTTTCAAACCCTCTAGTCTTATAATCAGACTCCCTGCTACAATATAAATTCACATGTAATACATATGTTATCCATTTCCAAAAAGTATATAAAGCATTTCATGGACGAATTGTGCGTGTATGAGATGTCTGTGGACAAAATATACGTGGACGAAATGTACGCGAACGAGATGTCCGTTAGACGATATATCCATGAACGAAATGTCCGTTGGACGATATATCCTTGAACGAAATGTCCGTTGGACGATATATCCTTGAACAAAATGTCCGTTGGACGATATATCCGTGAGCAAAATGTCCGTTGGACGATATATCCGTGAACAAAATGTCCGTTGGCCGATATATCCGTGAACAAAATGTCCGTTGGACGATATATCCGTGAACAAAATGTCCGTGTACGGGATTACTGTGGACGAAATATAGATGAACGAAATGTCCGTGGATGAAATGTCCGTAGACGAAACGTCCATGGATGGAATGTCCGTAGACGAAAAGTCCATGGGCGAAATGTCCGCTGAACGGTATATCCGTGGACGAAATGTCCGTTTGACGGTATATCCGTGCACGAAATGTTCGTTGGACAGTTTATCCGTTGGACGATATGTCTGTGTACGTAATGTCCGTATTGACGTAACATCCATGGACGAAACGTCCGCCCACGATGTTTTTAACATCGCCTAAAGAAATCCATTGGTTATCATATGCCGATGGAGATGTTGACACAGTGTGGTGAAAATTCTGAAAACTTTCAGAAGATAAGTTAGCAAAACTTTATTTATTTGGAAATAAACAATCTGTTAAATTATAGAAAAAATTAACTTTGCTTATCATAAAATAAATTGGCAGAAAATCATTTCTTTCGATAAGGAGAACTGTTTCTTCAATGTAAGACGTATCTGTGATACAATAATAAAATACATATATGATAGTAATATTTTACACACGAATATTAAACATGAAGAATGTAACCATGATACGCACGGGGATATATTGACTTGATATTAAAATTCCCTTTCATGTTATTCAAAAAAATCTATTGAATACAATAAAAATAACCTAATAATGGGTAATAAATTGTACTGATGATTTTTAACGGGAAAGTACACTAGTTTTTTGATAATTCTTATCATTCGAATATTTACTAATTATTACAATATTATCTCATCGATATTTTATTATCTTAATATAATACTTTCTATCCTATAATATTATGATCAATATTAATACTATTACATGAGAACACCTCATTCTTGACCGGCAAGTGCACATAGTTGTTATGTATTAATTTATTATACGTATTATAAAAAATATAGTTAATGTCGAAAAAGAAATGACTTTTATTTTGATGTGTGATCAATAGTTGTGAATTAAGTGCACAGTGAAGGGTTTAAAACAACCACCAATAGTTTGTGAACAAAATGCTAAGTGAAGGGTTAAAACAACCACCAATAGTTGTAAATAAAGTGCACAGTGAAGGGTTAAAACAACCACCAATAGTTGTGAACAAAATGCACAGTGGAAGGTTAAAACAACCACCAACAGTTGTAAATAAAGTGCACAGTGAAGAGTTAAAACAACCCATAGCTGTAAACAAAGTGCTCTCTTCCAAGCAATCACGTTGTTTTTGAGAGCGTTTGCTTTGCTTGAGAGCGTTTAGAGAGCAGCAGGTGTTGCTCTCACTCACCCCTGACATTTAATCCCAGAAAGAGAGCAGACAGCTAAAGAGAGCAGCTTGGTGAGAGCAAAGAAAAAGATTACCTCTATTTATGAAACTCTGTTGGAATTTCTCTTAAATTTACCTATATTATGATTGATTAAGAACCGTTAATTATGAGTGTATTTCAGAGTACTGTATATAGTTAGGTACTCTTTAAATAGTTTAATATAAACAAATCAGCTGTTAATAGGCAGTAGCGTCTACATTAACAACACGTTGACTGCGTGTTGGTATAAATACACACCAAAATGTAGGTAGGTACCATCACAGGAAGCAACTTTGTTAAAATGTTTATTATCATGGTGTTACAATGTTTATTATCATGGTGTTACAATAGTGGGGAAATATAGCAGCAATATTGGGACAATGTTGTTCCAAACAATATTAGGACAACGTTGTTACAATATTGGAGAATGATGTAATAATATTGGGACAATGTTGTTACAGTATTGAGACAATGTTGTATTAATATTGGGCAAATGTTTTTACAACATTGTAGGCTAACAATATTTATTGGCAATGTTGTACCAATATTAGGGCACTGTTGTATTAATATTATAATAATATTGAGACAACATTTCCCCAATATTGTAATGTTGCAAAAATATTGGGGCAATGTAGTAACAATATTAGGGCAACATATTGATGCAATATTGTACCTACCAATATTTCTGGCAACGATGGTACAATATTGCTCGGGATTGGGAAACATCATTAACTGGCTAAACGCTTACAGAATAAAAAAAAATAGAATAATAAATAAATGTGTAGTATCTATATCGACATATTAATAAAGTCTTTGTAAATTCAATTTAATATGACGATATTTCTATTCCAGGTAAGTTTAAGTGAATAATTTAAAATTTCCATTATTAGATGTTACTATGATAATAACACGTATTTTGACTTGAAAATTTGATACCATCCTTAATTAATTCAGTTTAAATAAAAAATTGTAGGTAAAATTTGGCTCATAACTGCCACAATAAATCAAAAAGAATATTACAAATGTATAATATGTATAATAGAATAAAACATGGAATAGATCTCAGTAGTAACACACCAACACTCTATGCAGTTCATATCAATACTGAATTTATGTCGTCTGTTTGACTGTGTTTGTTTTGATTTCAGCTTACATTATTTCATGTCAAGTTGAAACGATCAGTTAATAATCAACTATTAGTTAATTAATAATACTTTCAAATAGCCATAGATTACCAATAACTTGTAACTCCATAGATTATTAGATTATTGGTAAAAATGCTCTCTTCAATTATTATCAATTATTTATTATAGATAGTTCGTTGGCTCTTTTTTATTGACAGTTATTGAATAGTAAAACATGCGAGACATCGAAGGTATATAATTAAATTTGGTTGTTGTTGACGTATTATATTTGTATGTAGGTGATTTAATTGGAATGGTATATAATAAAGAAGAAAGAGTTTCTCAATATAATGTGAAAGCATGTTGCTTTGATTTCCCTTGGAATAATAACATGACGCACCCTCTCTAGTTTTATTTCTGCTGAGAAAACACTGGCAGCTGGTTGCAACTGAATCTTCCAGACATTATATTCAATCTATTCAATAATTGTCTAATCGATTAATTCAAGATTATAAGTAGTAACATTAAAATCATTCTAAATTGAATACTGATTAATATGTAGATATACACCTACTAACACTAACTATTTTCATTTCACAGTTAAATTAATAATTATTCCAGATGACTCATGAGTCATGAGTGAAATATAGATTATTATTATAGTTAGTAACTAATGAATTACTGACGGTGGTTGGAGATATATTTTATGTGATGTGCAATATCTTATTTGTCTAAAAAGACTTTAACTACAAATTGCAATGTTGCTGCAATTGCTTTTCTCTGCAATCTGCATTGTCCTTCCAGGTTTGTTATTTAACTTATTATTTCTTAATAAAACTGTTAGGTAGCTATAACATAATAACTTTATATAAATAACTGTTATTTTCTTTATTAAGTAATATAAGTTTATAACTCAATTGTTATTTAACTTATTTTCTTTATGTAGGTAACTCCCAAGTAAAATAGTATGTTTCCTAAACTCACCATTTGTCTCTCCAGCTCTCTCCAAAATTCAAGAAATTCTCTCCAAAATGATCAAATTTTCATAAATTCTCTCCAAAATTACATTGTAGCATCCAAGTAATAAAGCATGTCCAAACTCGCCATTTTAATGGCGAGTTTGTGACAGTTATTTTGAGCCCTTCAAATGCAAATGGTGAGTTTTATCTATTTTTTTCCTATGCTACAATGATATTTTGGAGAGAATTTATGAAAATTTGATCATTTTGGAGAGAATTTGTTGAATTTTGGAGAGAGCTGGAGAGACAAATGGCGAGTTTATGGGACATACTATTTTACTTGGTGTAGCATAGGAGAAAAATAGATAAAACTCGCCATTTGCAATTGGAGGGCTCAAAATAACTGTCACAAACTCGCCATTAAAATGGCGAGTTTGGACATGCTCAAGTAATAAAGCATGTCCAAACTCGCCATTTTAATGGCGAGTTTGGACATGCTTTATTACTTGGGTGTGCTGCAATTTACCTGCTGGCTGCTTGACAAGTTGACCCTATTGTTATTTTCTTCATATCACTCCATGTTTCAGAGGCTGGAAAATTGTAAGCCAATTTTTGAGCCAAAATTTCACAAAAATTCTGAGCCAAGGGCGGCTGCCAAGCCAATTTGGCTTATTTATTTGAAGATTTCAAGCCAAAATATTCATGGGAACATAGGAATTAATTCAAAACTTATCACTCAATTATTATTTTCTTTATTATTTATATAGCTACCTCTATTGTTATTTCCTTATAACTTTAATTAGATTTAAAAAACTGCACTCTTAAGACTGCAGATGATAAGAAGATAAGAAAGATGAATCTTTCTTATCTTGCTGGTCTTCATCTTGAATATTCTTTAAATTTTGGCTTTAAAAAGTAAAATAGTATCAGGTACCTTATTATAATTTAACATTACTATTTTCTTCAATAATATGTAAAGGAGGTAAATTACAGTATAGACAGTACTGAGTACTACACTAACTAACTACGGAGTCACTGTCACAGACTCAAACACTTCAGAAACTATGAGAAACGCTTATAAAAATCTTAGCTTCAAATGCTTGTTGAATTAATTGTAAAATCATTGAAATGCATTGCTCTTCTTCTGACTTCTTGTAATGAGTTAATCTGATATTCAACATTTTAAAATAAATTCACTTCAGATAATCAGATGGATTTAGTTGTTAGTTTTTGTTTCAGTCTTCTTCTACTTCAGACTTTAGAAAGAAAAGTCCCTACCTTAGGCTACCTAACGTTAATGTTGTTTAAGGATTTCAATTTACCTTTATAAATTGTTAAACCTAGTCCATACCTCCTAGGTAATAGCTATAAATTCAGAGTTAGCTATTGGATAGGAAATGTGAAACTACGATTATTCTCAACTTACCCTACATATAATTTTTAAACATGTTCATTTTATTTGAAGTTTTCAGAAATAGGAATTCTTACACAAATTGCTATCAGATCAATTTGTCTTCCATGATGATACAATCAAAAATACTTATTATTCAATAATCATAACTGTATTTTTGTCATATACCTATTTATGTTCTATATAGTCTTTAGAAATTAGAAATATGATATTTTTAAATTATAGTAGCTAATAAATCCATAGCTAAATTGCTGCTGCTTATTTGATGCACAAATGCTTGCTTAGACTCTTATTTTTAAACATGAAACGATTCAGCCTCACCGCATTCCATTTATTGAAACAACTGTGTAGAATTTGAATTTAACTATTTTTTTCTATATTTCAATAGCTAGCTACTTTTAATAAAATTCAATATAATTTTTTAATTATTGTTATTTTACAGCAATGGGATCCTCTCTCAGCACAGCAGTAGTTAATATCGGTCACAACACAACTCTGAGTTGCTTCAACAGTACACTTCATCATAAAACAAATCCAGAGGTAAATAATCCTCTAGTATAATTTGATAGTTACCACATTTCCTGCCCCTTGATTTGTCCTGTGGTGCAAAAGGACCCACTGGTAGGTCCCTAGTTTTTCTTTCAGCTAGATGAAAGGAATAATAAATCATTTACAAATGGGTTTAAAGATGGCCACCATCTTTACCATAATCGTTCATTTGGCAATCGCAGGAAACGTGTTTAATATAATTTCTTTTAAAATTGTCTAATTATTGACAATTATTCTTCATTTAATTCTTCTTCAATTACTTTTGCAGCAAGTTTGTTGGAGATGGTCAGGTTTAGCTGATCCTGGTCATCAATCTGTCCAGAAGCAAGATGGCTCTCTATTTCTCCAGAATGTAACTGTGAAAAACTCTGGAACATACACGTGTCATGACCAAAGGGATGACAGTGTTATCAGAACTTATAAAGTATTGGTGCCAGGTATGTTGTAACTACCTCAATCTTCTTTGCGTACACTGAACTTTGCTGACTTTTACAAAAAGACTTCTAATAGCTATGTTTCTATTAACCCATTTATGCCCATAATCCTTTGTCTTTTGTATGTTTTATAATTATGATATTATAGTATAGATATGTTATAGCTAATTAAAGAAATAATGTTAAATTTAGAGTAACTAGCTATAAGGTTAAAAGTAGAATTTGCTTGTAGTTATTATTATTAAACTAACTAGTTAATGAAATTATTTCTCATGTTAGCTATGTTTTTTGTATTTTTAGCTAGGCCTATTTTATAAATGAAGATTTAGAACCATTTTTATTTATTTTTATGAAGTTATTTCTTCTAGCTATTCATAAATAAGTTATTCACTAGAATTTCTAACTAATTTTTCTGATACTCCTATTTTACATTTTTTTTAATGAATAGCTAGCTATTTAAATGACATTTCATTATGTAGGTAACTAGATAAAATAGTAATTTGAACAATCTTCAATTTCTTATATCTTTCGTTTTATGAATTATATATAACTTTACTTTAGGATATGTTGATGAGGATATTTTCTTCAAAATAGGTCCTCCAAGTGCTCCCACAAACCTAACTGCTACCGAAGTGGATGACGTCATTATACTTAAATGGCACAACACGTACACCAAAGACTATTTAGAGGCGGCCCCTAACACCGCCCTAAGAATTCACTACAGACCTTTAGTGCACAGCAATGGCACAAGCCACTACAAGACAGAGCCCAGACAGCCTTGGAGAGTGCTCAGAGATAAACTAGAACCAACCAGAGTAGGTTACAATCACTTAGCTCGTCAAAGTAAAGATTTTGTATCTATTTAAGTCTTTCACTCCCTATGATGGTATCCCACCTATATTTGTTTCTCTCTAAAAATCAATATATCTTCAAATTCATTTGATTATACTGAAAATTGTTTATATTTTAAAGAAGTTTATAATTTCAAATAACTTATTCTTCAAAATATAAACAGTTTTTAGTATTTTCATATGAATTTGAAGATATATTGATTTTTAGAGAAAAAAAGTTATGGGTGGAATACCACCCATCGGGAGTGAAAGACTCAACTGAAAAAGATATAACTACTATCTCACTATGATGTAGCTAGCTAACAGATTTTTTCAATATAGCAAGTGTTTATGTAATTGGTTATATCAAGTAGCTACCTAGTCCTAGACTCCTAGTGTATTGTTAATGTGTATGAATCCTCAACTACGAGGCTTTACATTGTTGTGTTAGGTAGGCTTCATTTACTATCACCTCATTTTCCCTAACACTATTTATTTTCACAGAGTACAGTGATAATATCTGAGATCAAACAAAGCTCCAACTACCAATTTGAAGTGTGGGCAGAGAACAGACATGGCACCAGTCAGATAGCAACCGTCACTACTTCTGCTAAGCATGTTTCACTAGCACTACATTCTAAAGGTTTGCTTTGTTATGAATTGACTCCCCCAGGGGCTCTATCCCGAATGTAAGAGAATGGGGTGGGTGGCTTCCTTTTAGTCTTGAACTGTTGTAATTTAGAGTATGTATAGTCATTTCTGTGTTTATCGTTTTTTTAAAGTTACTTATAGTTTTAGAGGATAGCGCTAGGGTTATGCTCTTCAACTACGAGGTCTTGAATTTTTTGTTAGGTAGACTCGTAGACTTCATTTACTATCACCTCTTCATTTTCTTCTTCTATCTGTGAGTGCAGCCACCGGTGCTTGTGTCCCTTTTAGTCACATTCCTTGGTAAGTGACTGCATTCACGGAGTGACTTTTCCGTATCCATGAACATTTTTACATTTGCTGATGGGTGACTTTGTTCATGGAGCTACTTTCAATTCTGACTTCTTCTTCCAGTCCCCTGTAATTAATCTGCTTTTGACGTCTGCGATATGATCACGTTATGGTTGAAGCAGACGTTAAACCAATTATAAATTAAATTAATTTTCTTTCTTGTGTAGCTACTGATATTTTAGCTGTAAGCTATAACTTTTTTTCTTACTGCTATTTAGCTATATTACTTCCATTTCTTACTGCTATTTTAGTTGCATAACTTTTATATTTCTACAACTATTTGAGCTGTAGCTATTACTTTGATTTCTTATACTGCTACCTATTTTATCTATAGCTTTAAACTGTTGCTATTATTTTTATTTGAAATTTTCGCACAGGCTTGAATTTATTGAGATTAGAAAAGTATATATTGTATTAATAAGTTTAATTTAGTATTTGTGTTTCTGTAACAATTTTTAATGTTTGTTATTATTTCAATAAAGATATTATTATTTCTAACTCGGTTTTCTCTGCAGATGAAGACTGGGAGTACAAGAAGCAATGGCTGCTTCTCATAGTCACTGTACTGAGTCTAGCTAATGTGGTGGCTGTGATTGCCTGGTTATTGCACTACGACAACAAGTCCAGGAAACGAAGGAGACATTGTGCTATTGGTAATCATTCAGGTGCGGTGCTAACTTATAGCTAATTCAGATATATAAGCTTTTGAGTGAAATGAAACTATGATAACTTACGAATTATCGGTCATATGAGAAAATGATTAATTTATTCTTGAGATATTAAGGGAATTTCCCAGGAAAGAGAGATTTATTTTTAGGATATTCCCCAAAAATCCCAGGAATATATTTTTGTTTCCAGGTTAATGTCAATTTTCAATCTTATTAGGTTTATTTCTTGCTACTAAATATAAGGCTAACCTTTTCAATTGAATTCTATTTGTTTCTTCTCGCTATCTAATTCTGTATCCCAATTCTCAGGTTACAGTAGAGGAAATAATTAGAAATTTATACTTGTATTCATTATACCACAGTCATTGCTTTAAGGGCCGTACACACGTAGGGTTTTTTAAGTCTTTCCACCGGACTTTTTACTAAGCTCCTCCAACTTTTAGGAGGAGCTTAGCGAAAAGTCTGGTGAAAAAACTTAAAAAACCCTACCTACGTGTGTACGGCCTTTATGATTTCTAAAATCTAAATACAATATATTATTCAATCCTTTTCTCAGGTTTAAGTAGAGAGTGTGAACAGTTGGAGTTGGTGTGTCACGCTCACAATGAAGCTATTGAAGGTACCTCTTCCTCCCAGCCCCATCTTGCAGCTATCGTCTGAATAATGGAGTAGCTTATTATTGATGCAAGTAGGGTGATTTACGAATTGTCGGTCAGTTTCACATCTTCGGTCATATAAGAAAAAATGATAAAATAATAATTTTTATTGGTATCATGGGTACCAATTTAAATAAAAATTAATAATAAAAAAATAAAATCTTATATGACCGAAGATGTGGAACTGACCGATAATTAAGAGCTTATCCTATCGCTCGGCTATCATGGTAGATAAGGTGGGTAAGTTTTGTGTTATTGGACGGTGGCACATATTCGATCATGTAAGAAAATATATATCATCAAAATAATGTATATAATAATAATAATTGGTATCCGTGATTCCTGCAGGTATCATGGCAATTAAAGTTAAATAATTAGTATTATATGTATTTTTTATTATATGATCGAAAATGTGGAACAGTCCAATAACTCTGAATTTACCCTGTATCTGATTAACCTATTTTACTTTCTAAGACTTAGGTGGCTGTATCTATATATGAAATTATTGTAGTATCTATTTTATATGTATATTTGTGATAGGAGGGAAGTAGCCATGTTTTACAGTTGGCCTTATATATGAATATTCTAAAAGGCTTCGATATCTTTCCGATTAGGTTTAGTTTCTATAGATTATTCCATTCCATCTTTGTTATCATTTTATAAGAATTGCAATCGTAGACTTAGGATCCGTAGTTGTTGTTTATTTTTGTTAATTGTAATCAATTTTATTTGTTTGCCATCGTAGAATCTAGACATCGAAAATTGGCCAATACAATCCAGATATAGCTGCAAATTTATTAATAGTTAGATATAACTTTTATTTAATCAAGATGCTCAATTTTATATGTTTCGATTCAGTTATAATCACATCTAGCTATGAGATAAACAACTAGGGTGGATGATAAAAAAATGCAATAGAGTTAATATTCAAAACAATATAACCACTGAAGTGTTGTAGCTATCTTTCTAATAATTGCATATAGTAATTAAGTATTCCAATAACTCAAGATTATTTCTAAACTGGTGATTTAAACTCTTTCCTTGAGCAAAAAAATAATCATTCCATTGAGTGAATCTTTTCATTGAAATTTGTTCCATGTTTTATATGATCTACCCATCCTAGTATCAACGATTACTCTTTACCGTGCATGAATCAGTATTAGATATATGTGAGCTTACTCCACTCTCTTTATGTAAGTTCTAGTAACTAAGAATGTCTTTTGGTATATAGCTATTCTTGTATATAAATCTACTTTCATATATTAATATCGAAAAACATATGTTGGTAGCTATCGGTGATTTCACCTTTGGTCTGGTTACGCAACGTCACAGTACGTAGGACACTTGCAGTGCTCGGCAAGTGTGTGTTAACTTAGGTCAATCAGAAATGAAACCTAGATTCATGACCTAGTTACCTACAACGAAAGTGTCGGAGTTCCTTCTTGAAATGTCGTTAAATATTCTCTACCAAGTATCTATAACTAACTTTTAAAAGCTACCTTACATGTATACAATTATTTGGTTGTATTCATGTTACCAACTGGCAGCTTATTTCGACTATTTTCTTATGTGAAATATGCAATCAATGTATTTAAGTTTTTTTCATATAGGTGTCATTCCTATGTTCTGAATGTTGACAAACTGCTTCTTATTTTCTAAGTCTCAAAATATCGTGATGGTTGGTAGGTACATCATCTACAGATTCTCAAATGTTTCTCTAAGTAATGCTAGTTTTAAGTGATAACCATTTTAATTTAAGGTAAATCTGCTTCATTAGTTTTATTGAAATTAGCTACTATTAGTTCGGTTTCCGTTGTATAAGGTACTAGGTGTTAGTATGTGCTGTATATAACGCTCTCTCTCTACGTAGGCCCATTTTACACTGTCGTTCTTAACACAGCGGAAAAAAACACTTTATTTAATGTGTTCAAACTTGGCATTTTTACCGCTGAAAAAAAATTGTATGCGACTTCTTTTCAGTGGTAAAAAAAAACAAGTGTGAACCCATTTTAATAGCTTTTTTCCGCAAGGTTAAAAAACGCAAGTGTTAACGTGACCGTAGTACTACACTAATGTGAATCTTGCTATTCTGTAGCTACTAGAAGTGTTTTCCCTATGATTTGGCTCTGTTGGATTGAATCCCTAGTCTATTCTAGTCAAGGAAATCTCTAAATCACCTTATTTCGTAAATGATATCTAATCAATTAGCTAATTAATACTTCCTTCCTTCCTAGCTAGTTCAATTCCTTCTGAAAATGTTCGTAATTTTTGCCATAATATGCTATCTATTGATTAAGTTATCTATTCTATTAAAAATATGCGAGATTATATTTTCTTGTTCACGAATGCGGTGCTACGAATCAATCTGTTACTATTTTATAAATTTGGATGTCACATTTATTATTTTCCTGTTGAAGAATTAGTTAATTAGACAGAGTTTCTCCACTGTTTTAATTTGTTATTGAATTTCAATGCTATTTATAGTTTTATGTTACTAGGGTTATGCTCTCAACTACTAGGTCTAACATTTTGTGTTACGTAGACTTCAGCATTGTCACCATCTTGTTCGAGCAATTCACTTCCATTCCCATTTTTTCAAATTTCCTTTTATTTAATTTCTTTTTTACGTCAGCGATATGACCTTTAGTTGTGAAATGGACATTTATTCCGCTAATTATTTTATTGATGTTATAATTTTGCAAACCTAAATGTTCTAAATAAATTGTAATATCAAATGTTTATAAGAGTAAATTTTACTTGAATGTTTCAGAATCTTGAGCCTGTATTTCTGTATGTGAGAAAATAGCTTCTTCATTGCTGCAGCTATATGAATAGATACTAAACTAAGTGTGAAATGTAATTATTTTAATGTTCTTTAATTTTTGGTAAGAATAGCTAAGAGTTCTTCACAATATTGTGTCCATCTAATAATAAATTTTATAAAAAAATGGATATTTCCTTGACCAATAATAGATTGACTTTCCAAACAAGTTTAAATTTAAAACTAGAGGTAATTCATCTTAGGTTTATCGAGTCTGATTAATTTCATAAAAAACGAGTGTAGTTGAATGTTTTGGACTTTAGTGAACAAATTTTGTTTAGTCTGTGATGAATTACCATCAGTTTTAGAAATACTAAAGAAAATATGTTCACTATAAAGGAGTTCTACTGTATACATAATAAGTTTCTAATTTCTATTACAGGAAAATAATTAGATTAGTTAGCATTTATGTTATAATCGAGGGAAATTCTGAAATGTTAAGATGGAGGAAGAGGAGGTTGTGCGCTGCTCATTGGAGGAGGTGGAGGGACTGGATTGAAGTGTGGGCGTGGAGGGCCCATACCTGGTGGCATTGGGGGAGGTCCTGATGGGGGGCGGGGCGGTAAAGGTGGACCACCGGGAGGCCGCATTGGCATATGTGGACCTCCATGCATTCTAGGATTGTGCATGTGTGGTGGTGGAGGCGGCATACCACCAGGTGGTCTTGGCATTGGGGGTCTAGGAGGCATGCCCATGTTCATTTGATGTGGAGGCATTCCTGCAGGCGGAGCAGGTGGTCTGGGCATATTGCCGTTAGCCCCCTGGTTGTTGGAGATGGAGGGGGGAGGGCCAGGGGGAACGAGACGAGCCTTTGGGTCAATCTTGAAGGAGAATTGCAAGAAGAACTGCTTCGTGTCCTTATTCCACATTGTCCAGAACTTGTTCTCGGATTTATCCACTTCACGACTAGGAACCTTTTGAATGAATGACATTTTAATAACAGTTTATATAAATTAAATAGTTTAAAGAGAATTCAGTAAGTTTTGGCATTAATACATTCTATCCAATTCATGTATGAGACAGTATAACGAATGGTTTCTATACATCCAGATCCTTAATGAAGGTTCAATAAACCTTCATTAAATATCTGTTCGTTTCTCATTTTAAAATAGTTCAGCAGAAAAGTTCTTACATACCTTGAAAGAGATGGTCTCGTACGGTTCTGCAGCAAACAGAAGATACTGCCACTTGCGGTCTGGTGGTTCAACCTTCTGTTCGTAGGCAGACATGAATCTATGTCTGGGTCCTATGCCTTCACCAATCTCCGGATAATCTACCTGTGAATTGAAACTATTATTATATTGATAGTGATGAAACTACTCAAAAAAATAACTTAATGATGAGAATCTTGTGGAAATATTACCTAAGATGAATGTTAGCTACCTAAATATTTAATAAACTTACAATTGGAGCATAATTTCAATAATCATTTTCTCATCAAATGATGAAAAATTATACAATTGGAGATAAGACAAACTCTCCGCATGAAAACAATTACAGGGACATTTGACTGAAAGTACGGTGAAATTCATGAGTTATGAAGTATTGATTCCTTCATAACTCAAGAGTCGCTTCATATCTTGGGTGCACTAGATCATAGAAAACTATGGTCAATGAAGGATAATTATGACGTAACACTTGATGTATACCATTTTCTATAATTCAAACCTAGAACTACATCATAACTTAAGTGCATTTCAAAATTCAAGTCCCCAGTACTCGAGTGCTTCAAACTCACGATTTTTATTGTAGCCACTTTTTTTACGATGGCCGGTCATTAGATCCCCGGTCATATTTTTTGTTTGCTTATATATTTAGCATACAATAATTTATTACAATCTTTTTTTCTATATAAAAATTGCCATTTACTATTTAAATAATACCTATATAAAACTTGTGAAATAATTTGACAATCCACAATTTTTATAATAAATTTTATATATAATGAAACAAATGACAGAATTCAAAAGCTAGAACTTATTATCGCAACAAATCAAATATTTTTATTTACAAATAATTTATCTTTACAACTAGTCAGAAAACCTATTGCATAAGATAGGAAATATATAACCATGCAACTCTTGAAAACTAAAGTTAGGTATATTCACTTCGCAAGCTGAGTGAATGTACCTAACTTTCAGTTAAGCTGTTTTCTACGTAACAATTACAAACACTATGCTCTTGTAGGTGGGACTGTGGGATAGGTTGAAAATCTTTTTATGGTAGCTAAATAATATACTTAAGTTATTTTACCATAAAATTGTTTTTGATTTCCCACCTGCATGATGATAATACTTCTAAACATTTACGGCAAAAAAGCGTAACCGAGAACTACCGATAAAATTGTCAAAAGTTACTCCTCAATTAGTTAATATACAAGGAGAAATAATTACGAGACATGCTCCTGATTTATTGGATTAGTCATATGTGCTAGTTATAATAAGTGTGTAGTATACCTGTGCATTTGATTTTACCATTGAATATTTTTTATTGCCGGAATGTAAATTTGAAAGCATATATACTGTTACTTATTTAAATAAAAAAATATCTAATTTCTTGTTAGCTATTACTTAGTTTAAAAAATAAAACTTCGTCGACTGTAAGGTGCATATTTCTATTACATATTAAATAATTAATATATTCACATATTATAAATGAATAGTAGGTGTATTAACAGAAAATACGACTGGGAATCAAATGACCCGGGGATCTTTTGACCGGGAATCAAATGGTATGGGGATTAAATGACCTAGACCCACTTTTTACATACCTGGAAGAGAAGACTCTGCTGTCCACTGTCTGGCTCTCTCTGCTTAGTCACACGGTAACCAGGCCTTCCAATCTTGACGAACTTCTTCAGCTCCACCCGTGCTTTTTCTGGTGCTGGAAGAGTCGGAGCTTCTTTTGCTTCCTTGGCAGCTCTTCTTGCCAAATTGGTTTGATGTTTTTTACCCTGGAGAGAGAAATATCAATACCATTACTGATAAAAACTAACAATGCAATCTTTCAAAAATGAAGCTTGTTATAGTTAGCACACAGAAGCAAGTTATGAAATCAACAGATTAAATATATTTGATAATTGTACATATGTTAGCTATAAGTAGGGTTGTGACAATAAGCATTTAAAATCATAGATCCTGAAAATATTATAAACGGAGAGAATTAAGAAGTAGCTAGGTATCGAATCGTTATAAACCAGCGGTAGCTATGTAGTTTATGATACCATTTCATTTTGTGTCTTCTATGATATTTTAAAATCATATTGTCACAACCCTAATTATGTGTTGATGATAGACATATAGCTACAAGTTCTATGAAACAAGATATCTACTTGGCTGTTATTTAGTGAATGAAACGGCACTGAGCAGTAAAAATCAATTTATTCAATTACCTGAGTATGGGCTAAGTAACTTCCTTCATTATTGTGGAGAGTCAGGCAAAGTTTGCACTCATAGGATCCAAGATGGTTTTTCATGAAGTAGGGATCTTTGTTGAGATCAATCGTCTCCAGGGCAAGCTGCCGGAGCCTCTCCCTTCTGTCCCGGTTGCTCTCGCTCCATGATGCCTGCCCTCCCCCTCCAGTTTTACCTCCAGCTCTATTTTGGAAATCCATGATTTCACAATTCACTCACAAACTGAACTCTCAATATATTACTTTATCATATCACTAAATTAGAAAGGTAAATATTCCTGTAAAATAAGTAAATTAATTATCAATAATATATCACATCAGGGCAAGTTCCGACTGGAGTGCAACTAAAGAATATTTCCAGTCAGCAGAATAAGAGGAATATTCAAGTCCAGACTGTCCAGTAGTATCTAGTGACCCAGGTAATAAAGCATGTCCATACTCTCAATTTTAATCACATTGAAGATACTCTAACTCTGATACTGTGTAGGAGAAATTTGACTTCCTAGTCCAGTATGCAGAATACGGGAGATATTTGGGATATTCTCTCCGAACAATTTTGAAATAATTCCTATATTTACATTAATTTTTCTATAAACACTTCTGAATTAATCCTTATATTTACATTAATTTTGCTACAAACAGAATAAGAGATCTCTACGAACACTTTACCAGTTTCTACAGACTGGTTCCTAGTAAATATTTTACACTTGCAAACATTCTTATGCTTCATTTCTGATACATGTGTATCTCTTGAGACTATTTTACTCAGGCCAGTGGCAGACTGCAAAGCATGTCCATGTTGCTGAAAATCTTTGGAGTTTGGAGACATATTATGAGGGAAAATATATCTTTGTACGATCTTTGAGACACTTTCCTAAATAATTCCTTATGTTTACAATTTACATCCCAGACTCAGAGACTGTATTTCATGGTAAATTCCACCGACCAAATTAAATAGTATGGCTTATAAACTCTCCATTTGTCTCTCCAACAATCACCAAATTTCTCCTCAAAAATGATAAAATATCATAAATTCTCTTCAAAATAACATTGTAGATTTGTAGCATAGGAGAAAATTAGATATTTTTCACCATTTGCAATTGAGGGGTTCAAAATAACTGTCACAAACTCGCCATTAAAATGAAGAGTTTTGTTGGTGGATCAGCCAAATTACTGTAAATTTATGGTGGATTTTTCATTTTTTATGTTTTTTTTTTCAGAAAGTCAGTGGAATTTTGTGCACTGCAGCATCAATTAGTCAATTACAGACTGGCTTTAACCCAGTCTGCAGAATATGGGACATTTTTAACATTTTCTGTGCGAACAATCAAGTTATCTACAATCCCTAATTTCCTCCTATATTTACATGTAACAGAAGCCAAAATGGAGAATTTCTTGGAGAACAGTTTACCAGTTCCTCCAAGTAATAAAGCATGTCCAAACTCGCCATTTTAATGGCGAGTTTGTGACAGTTATTTTGAGCCCTTCAATTGCAAATGGCGAGTTTCATCTATTTTTCTCCTATGCTATAATGTTATTTTAGAGAGAATTTATGAAAATTTGATCTTTTTGGAGAGAATTTGTTGAATTTTGGAGAGAGCTGGAGAGAAAAATGGCGAGTTTATGAGACATACTATTTTACTTGGCAGTTCCTGCAGTCCGGGCTTTAACTAACTTACTCTAGAACATGGATTGAATCCAGTCTGTGTTTCGTGGTAAATACCACCAACATGTCGCCATGATGACGGTGGAATTTTTTCCTCTTTCAAATTTAAAAATAATATTCGGGTCAAGTTTGAAGTTAGTGGATTTTTAGCTACTTATTCCTATGTTACCATTAATTTTCAGCCAGTCTGCAGAATGTGTCTCTTCTCCCGCAGAGATTTTAATTTGAGAGAGAGCTACTCTCTGACTCTCAGTAGCAGATTCAGAATCTCCCGCAGCTAAATTAATGGTAACATAGGAATTAATTCTGAATCTCCCGCAGCTAAATTAATGGTAACATAGGAATTAATTCAAGATCTCCCGCAGAGATCTCCAATTTCTAAAAATTCAATCAAAAACTCCCGCAGAGAGTCTTGGAAAAATGTTCCATATTCTGCAGACTGGATTTTCAGTGGATTAATTAGGAAAATGTTGGTGAATCAGCAACAGCAAAATTACTGGAAATTTATAGTGGATTTTTTCAGCTTTTTGAAAAGTCAGTGAGTCAGTGGAATTGTGTGAACCAAATACAGACTGGGATTCCAGTCTGAAAAGTAGAGCAGGATTTGTGGATTAATCCTGCGCCCAAATCCTATTTAATTGATTAATTCCTATTTTATTTGCTGCGCCCAAATTACAATTTCTGTAAAAAATCCTGGGTCTGACCGTCTGAGGAGACGGTGAGACCTTCTTTTCAGACTGGCTGGGATTGAATGGGTATAATATTCCGAGTCTGCAAAATATGGGAGTGGGACATTTTTTTAACATTTTCTGTGCAAACAATCCTTAATTTTCTCCTAGGTATATTTTAATATTTACAAATATGTATTCAATAAGAACAGAAGCAAAAAACATTTTGAAAAAAAAGAATGACTCCATAGATTTTTTACAGAAATTGGGATTTGGGTGCAGGCGCAGAAAATAACATGGGAACATAGGAATTAAATAGGATTATGGTGCAGGACTGCAGGATAGCTAAATCATGAATACAGATAAAATTTAAATTATTATATCTGTTAATAATCTGATCTTCCTATCTGACCGAATAGGTGAAACTGACCAATAATTCGTATCCTAGGTTAAGAAATACGATATAAGTCCTATAACTAAGTAACTAGGAATACCTAGTTACCTAACTAACTAGAATTTACTATAAAATATCTTGTAAGATATAAATCTTAGAAACTACTCCAAACGTTTACGGGGTACTATTTTCCTACCACCCGGTAAACACAACAGAGACAGTAGCGTCAATAAAGGGTTTTGTGTACGTGACGTCATCAAAGCAATGCACTAAAATAAATAATTAAATGTTCGATATTCTCATTAACTGAATAAATCTATTAATATTTTATACATTATCATTAACTTAACAAGTTGTGGTATTTCACAACAAATAAATTACATTAAATTTGATTTCCACGTGTTGCCCTGATGACGTATTTAAATAAAAAAATTGTATTGTCATTACACTGACCATTGTATACACTTAAATATTACCGCCCTGTTCTGATATCAGAAGTGTACAATATATTCTCTGGAACGGTAGAAAAAATAATATTTAATAATGATAATACTTATATAAATGAATTGATTTTTTTTTTTTCATGATTTGTTGAAATGCCGGTAATGTAAATGAATATAGTGTTTACGAGTATTGATATCGGTTTAATTTAAATGAGATCAAGTGTACTTTGTAATCATCAGTGGAAATTGCCCAGCAAACATTGCAACGTCGGCCGTATGCTGGCGTGCATCGGTAACCTTATGGCAACATCGTGCATCGGCAAATTGATTCATTTCGACATCGGCACAACGTCGGCTACACAACATACGGCCGTCAGATGGATATTATTTGTCGGCAGGACGTCGTTCTTACAACAGTCGGCCGACAGACTAATATTATTTGTCGGCACGATGTCAATACCCAACAATTGGCCGCTTGATAGATATCAAGTGTTGGCACGATGTTGGCAAAACAACTATAATTATACATGCAAATTAATATTAAGTATTTGTCGCTGCGATGTTGACAAAACAAATAACAGCCACTTTCTATGTAAAAAATGAATGTAAAAAAATTGATGTAATTTTTTTTGTAAAAAATTATGTAAAAAAATTTATGTAAAATTTTTTTGGTAGCTAAAGAAATATTAATTTGAAAAAATTATGGTAAAAAAATTATGTAAAAAATGTAGGCCTATATCAAAAATGTATGTAAAAAATTATATAAAAAAACTATGTACCTACAAAAATGTACCTAGGCCTATGTAAAAAAATATAAAATAGAGTTACATGTTGCGTTCCATTGTTTATTACTATCATTTATAAATCATATAAAGAGTTTTAAATTATCCTAGTAATATTAAAAATAAAAATCATTGAATCAGTAAAACCACAAAATGTAGGTATATTCATTTTAGTTACTCCTTACATAAATATTCTGTGACATATAAGTTCTTTTCGTTCATATTACGAACTTCTTCATAAAACATACATTAATTTTGCAAATTAATTTGCGCTTCAGATCTCCCAGACGTAGGTAGCTATATCATAAACCATTTGCCGCACAGTGGTTATATATTATCCAGAACATTCTTTTAAAAAGACCTTGATACCGATAATTTAAATATTCTTGGGAAACTCGACCTCAGATTTTATTCATTGATTAAAATTATCCA
Organism: Caprella mutica; assembly: GCA_947561585.1. Taxonomy (NCBI): domain Eukaryota; kingdom Metazoa; phylum Arthropoda; class Malacostraca; order Amphipoda; family Caprellidae; genus Caprella; species Caprella mutica. Next base: position 91,657 of record CANNZV010002082.1, read on the forward strand.
GTACAAATTTTGAGAAATACTTTGGTAACTGGATGAAAATTATAATGCTATTATAGGTACCTAGAATTAGTTATCGTAAACTATACGAGCGTCGACATTATTGGAACAATGCGAGCAGAGCAATGTAGCGTCACTGCGTCAGTCCAACGAAACTCTAAATCTGTTATATACCGCCAGTTAAATATTGAATAGGTACCATAAATTTGTTAGCCAGATTAATTCTACTTCGTATGAGTTATAATTAGGTACCCATGCTATCGCAATATAAAAAAGTGGTACCTAGTAGAGCCAAAGAGAATTTTCTACCTAACACAAATAGGTAAGTATACCTAGCCTACCTGGTACCAGGCTTTTCAATTTTAAAGTCTCCCATTAAGGTAAGTACCTATGTACCTACCTAGCATGTAGGCTATGACCGTTAGGTCTGACTTGGTATGTACTAGATATGCTATCCGTTATGCGAAATAGCATTTTATGAAGTGTCATGGTCAATTTGGCTGTCACCATGTCAGCCAAACTTACTCTGCTTGATTGATAATATGATATAATTTATAAAATATTAGGGCCTAATTATTAATTATCTAGAGGCTAGGTTGAAGTTTGAACCTTAAGCTTAAGGTAGGTTCCTGGTAGACACTAGACATTATTAGTGTTGCTGTAACCTAAACCTAGTGTTGATGAAGTCTTAGTCTTGTCTGTAATCTGTAGACTGTATTCAGTAGCTAAGCTAGGTGTAGGTACCTATTAGGCTATTTGGTGCACTGAACTGTGAACTCTTTACTATTCTAAGACTTTCTAAGATTAAAGAATCTGGAGAAAAGAGGCAGTATCTAAAAGACGGAAAAGAATTAATAATCGGCGTGAGCGTGCACGCTCACGCCACTGTCTAAAAGCCGGAAAAAAGGAATTTGCGTGCACGCCCACGCAACTAAGTTGACTAAAATATGGAAAAGTGGAATTTTATGGAATTTCTTGGCGTGCACGCTCACGCAACTGTCTAAAATGCGGAAAAAAAATTATTGGCGTGCACGCTCACGCAACTGTCTAAAACGCGGAAAAATTAAAAAAATGACGTGCACGCTCACGTAAATGTCTAAATTAAAATAATTGGCGTGCACGCTCACGCAACTGTCTAAAATGCGGAAAAAAAATTATTGGCGTGCACGCTCACGCAACTGTCTAAAACGCGGAAAAATTAAAAAAATGACGTGCACGCTCACGCAAATGTCTAAATTAAAATAATTGGCGTGCACGCTCACGCCACTGTTTAAAATGCGGAAAAAAAATAATTGGCGTGCACGCTCACGCAACTGTCAAAAACGCAGAATTTTTTTTAAAAAATGGCGTGCACGCTCACGCAAATGTCTAAATTAAAATAATTGGCGTGCACGCTCACGCAACTGTCTAAAATGCGGAAAAAAAAAAGAATTGGCGTGCACGCTCACGCAACTGTCAGAAACGCAGAAAAAAAAATGGCGTGCACGCTCACGCAAATGTCTAAATTAAAATAATTGGCGTGCACGCTCACGCAACTGTCTAAAATGCGGAAAAAAAGAATTGGCGTGCACGCTCACGCAACTGTCAAAAACGCAGAAAAAATAAAAAAATGGCGTGCACGCTCACGCAAATGTCTAAATTAAAATAATTGGCGTGCACGCTCACGCAACTGTCTAAAATGCGGAAAAAAAAAAACTGGCGTGCACGCTCACGCAACTGTCAAAAACGCAGAAATTTTTAAAAAAATGGCGTGCACGCTCACGCAAATGTCTAAATTAAAATAATTGGCGTGCACGCTCACGCAACTGTCTAAAATGCGGAAAAAAAAAGAACTGGCGTGCACGCTCACGCAACTGTCAAAAACGCAGAAAAAATAAAAAAATGGCGTGCACGCTCACACAAATGTCTAAATTAAAATAATTGGCGTGCACGCTCACGCAACTGTCTAAAATGCGGAAAAAAAAGAATTGGCGTGCACGCTCACGCAACTGTCAAAAACGCAGAAAAATTTTAAAAAATGGCGTGCACGCTCACGCAAATGTCTAAATTAAAATAATTGGCGTGCACGCTCACGCAACCGTCTAAAATGCGGAAAAAAAGAACTGGCGTGCACGCTCACGCAAATGTCTAAATTAAAATAATTGGCGTGCACGCTCACGCAACTGTCTAAAATGCGGAAAAAAAATAATTGGCGTGCACGCTCACGCAACTGTCAAAAACGCAGAAAAATTTTAGAAAATGGCGTGCACGCTCACGCAAATGTCTAAATTAAAATAATTGGCGTGCACGCTCACGCAACTGTCTAAAATGCAGAAAATTAAATTTTTTGAATCAATTTTTTTGACTCAATTTGATGACTCAAATTTTTTTGACTCAAATTTTTTTTGACTCAAATTTTTTTTGACTCAAATTTTTTTGACTCAAATTTTTTTGACTCAAATTTTTTTGACTCAAATTTTTTGACTCAAATTTCTTGGCTCAATTGTTTTACATATTTTTCTGTCTAAATACATTTTTTTAAACAACTTTTTTTTTAATTAATTCCTTCAAATATATTCTTTGAATATATATATCTTTAATTAATAATATTTTTTCTTTTACTATTGATAACCCATAAATTGTGATGGGAAGTACATTAGTTAGTGAGAATAAAATAGAAATAGAAATTAGCGTGACGACATATTAATTATTAAATTGTATACTATACTTTTGAATGGAATAATGTTTTAGCGTGAAAGAAACGTGCGTTACGCAACTTAGTACAATGATGACAGAAAATATAAATTGGCGTGACGATATCAATTGTATAGTTTGATATCGGATGGAATTATGTGTTGGCGTGATAGAAACGTGCGGCACGCTGCTCAGTGAAAAGATAACAGAAATTATAAATTATCGTGACGATATCAGTTTTATAGTTTGTTATTGGGTGGAATTATGTATTGGCGTGATAGAAACGTGCGGCATGCTACCTAGTGAAAAGATATACATTCGAATATTTATTATTAAATATTATATCACGCTACTGTTTTATTTACACATATTCATTTTTCCGTTTGACTGTTATCATGTAGCGTGACAATATTATGCAATTAGACACTGTTTAGTTTCTTGCTCTTTGTCAACTTTTATTACTTTTGTTCCTTTAATTTTTATGTTAGTTTCCCCTCAAACTCTTTTATAGAAAACTAATTATTATTTTCTTTGTTTAAAGAAAATTCTTCATCCTCTCTCTAAGCTATTCCAATTGATTACGTAAAAGTTTAAGTACCGTTTTTCTCTTGAAACTCAATTTCTATCCGTTTTACAGTAACACATTGTATTTAATAACTATAAAATTAAACATGCGCAACCCATAGCGGTAATTTCCGTCATGTTCCACTCCAATCATGGTAAAATAGCATATAATTACAATTATCTAGAAGTAATTTAAAAAAAATCACTTAAAAATTTGGTTATTAAAATTAATTGGCTGGAGATTATTTAATTGAATTGACAGGAATCAGAATTCATTAATTAGTTTGGTAGGTTGGTGAATTTTTATTTTTGCATTACGTACTGTAAAATCTGGCAGCGCCGTTCCCCCGGAACCACACCATTGACCTTGGACCTTGGGTTCATCCCCCCCATCATCCCACCCACCCCCCACCCCACACCCGGGTGGGGGGTTTTAGGTGGGGGAACCTCCGTCCATGCCAACGATACATGGGAAGGAGCTTGCGACCCCCCATCCCTCTGGCGGCGCCGTTCCCCCGGAACCACACCATGGACCTTGGTCCTTGGGTTCATCCCCCAATCATCCCACCCAACCCCCACCCCACACCCGGGTAGGGGTTTTTAGGTGGGGGAACCTCCGTCCATGCCAACGATACATGGGGGGGAGCTTGCGATATTCGTGTGTGTGTGGTGTGCGCTGACTCTCAGCTTTTTCCTTGGGAAAAACTAAGTAAATATATAAACAGTGCAACTAAAGTTAGAAATCTCATCTCCTCCTACAGTTTTGGGTCTAAAGCTTAGCCCTTTTGGAATATGAAAGAGCACTGAGGTCTCCACAGGGCCTCAGTTCTGTTTTTTTTTAAATTTCGGCTTTTGAATTTCGTGAAATTCAATTTTATTTTGTAGAGCTTATAGCTCCTCCCCTGGTGGAAGTAGAGAGTTGTGGATTGTTGTGTCGTGTAGACAATTTTGAGACGTATCCATTTCCAGGTATGAGAAATCTGTGTGTCGACCATGGTCGTAGCTACATGACCTCAAAGACAAAAGTGAGTGATTTTATAGGTGCTGGGGGAACCGCCATAGAAGAAGTTGGGGGAGGAAATGTGGTACGTGCTAACTGTTCTTAAATGTGGAAAATGTGCCCGCATCTTTTTGACCTGATGACTTTCCCTCCTAAACTCAACCATTTTGCCGTGAATGCCATTTCCGTGAGAAAAAATTTCAAAAAAATTTCAGGTTGGAAAAATTTTGGGGCTGAAATGCAAAAATTTAACATTTTCGGAATTGCGTAGCTCAGCTTGGTTTTGGTCTATGAAAATCATACTTGTATGGTCTTGTAGGGAATTTTGGGATCTTTCACGTTATGTGGGTCCCGTTTTGATCAGAGGGTTCCAGGGTCCAACCCCGGGTCCACGAACGGAGGTCAACTTCAACCCCCATTTTGAGGGGGGTTAGGGGTCGAATTTCGAAAAAAATTTACCATCACAATGAGTGCCATGAGTGTGGCATGGACCATGTCCGTACACCACTTTTTTAGACCAGTTCGACATGTAAAATCGACCAAAAAAAGCTGTAACGCCATTTTTGGCCAAAAAATGAACTTTGAAACGCTTGTTGAAGGAGGTTTCCTGGGTCCTAGGAACTTTTGACCTACACCATTCTCTAGAGAATATCGGAGTCTTTCTGACGCATTATTTCAATTTCCATTTCGGAGGACCGTGAACTCTCACGAATTTTCAGAAAGGTACGTCAACTTTTTTTTCACCAAAAAACACCCATCCCCCCCCCCCCCTGTATCATCGGGGGGTTAACACTTTTTTAATTTTGTGATAGATTTTTGTGTTAGGAAGGCTTGTGTTAGGGAGGCTCGTACGTTTCAAGTATTATCACTAGGGCTGGGACAATATGCTCTAAAAACTATAGATCCCGAAAATATCATAGACGAAACTAAATGAAATGATATCGAATACTATGTACCGCTGGTTTAGAACCATTCAATACTCTTTAGTTCTCTCCGTCTATAACATTTTAGGGATCTATAGTTTTTAGAGCATATTGTCCCAGCCCTAATTATCACCTCTTCCATCCGTGAGCTGCTTGTGTCCCTTTTCGTCACATTCATTGCTAAGAGACTGCATTCAAGAAGTAGGTTCTCTCTATTTTTGCCGAATAATAGTGATTGAATTCATATTTATAACCTTTAAACTCTAATATAATAATTTCGTAAAAAAATATTTAATTGAATCTGTTGAGGCTTGATTAAAATTAAATGTCCTAGTGCTGAACAAAATTACGCTACTGACAATAATAATTTCTAAACTTAACTAGGACTAGCTGTACCATATATTTTTACGACTAGTTATATAAATTTAAGATAGTTTGGTTGAATTAATTAACGATATAACTATAAGGAATTCATCAAAGTTACTATGAAATATTAAATTAAATTTGCGTGCCGCACGTTTCTATCACGCCAACACATAATTCCATCCGATATTATACTATACAATTGATATCGTCACGCTAATTTATAATTTTTGTTATCTTTTCACTTAGCAGTGTGCCGCACGTTTCTATCACGCCAACACATAATTCCATCCGATATTATACTATACAATTGATATCGTCACGCTAATTTATAATTTCGGTTATTTTTTCACCAAGCAGCGGGCTGCACGTTTCTATCACGCCAACACATAATTCCATCCGATATTATACTATACAATTGATATCGTCAAGCTAATTTATAATTTTTGTTATCTTTTCACTAAGCTGTGTGCCGCACGTTTCTATCACGCCAACATATAGTTCCATCCGTTATCATACTATACAATTGATATCGTCATGCTAATTTATAATTTCGGTTATCTTTTCACTAAGCTGTGTGCCGCACGTTTCTATCACGCCAACACATAGTTCCATCCGTTATTATACTATACAATTGATATTGTCAGGCTAATTTATAATTTCGGTTATCTTTTCACTAAGCTGTGTGCCGCACGTTTCTATCACGCCAACACATAGTTCCATCCGATATTCTACTATACAATTGATATCGTCACGCTAATTTATAATTCCGGTTATTTTTTCAGCAAGCAGCGGGCTGCACGTTTCTATCACGCCAACACATAATTCCATCCGATATTATACTATACAATTGATATCGTCATGCTAATTTATAATTTTTGTTATCTTTTCACTAAGCTGTGTGCCGCACGTTTCTATCACGCCAACATATAGTTCCATCCGTTATCATACTATACAATTGATATCGTCATGCTAATTTATAATTTCGGTTATCTTTTCACTAAGCTGTGTGCCGCACGTTTCTATCACGCCAACACATAGTTCCATCCGTTATTATACTATGCAATTGATATTGTCAGGCTAATTTATAATTTCGGTTATCTTTTCACTAAGCAGCGGGCTGCACGTTTCTATCACGCCAACACAAAATTCCATCCGATATTCTACTATACAATTGATATCGTCACGCTAATTTATAATTCCGGTTATTTTTTCACCAAGCAGCGGGCTGCACGTTTCTATCACGCCAACACATAATTCCATCCGATATTATACTATACAATTGATATCGTCATGCTAATTTATTATTTTTGTTATCTTTTCACTAAGCTGTGTGCCGCACGTTTCTATCACGCCAACATATAGTTCCATCCGTTATCATACTATACAATTGATATCGTCATGCTAATTTATAATTTCGGTTATCTTTTCACTAAGCTGTGTGCCGCACGTTTCTATCACGCCAACACATAGTTCCATCCGTTATTATACTATACAATTGATATTGTCAGGTTAATTTATAATTTCGGTTATCTTTTCACTAAGCAGCGGGCTGCACGTTTCTATCACGCCAACACATAATTCCATCCGATATTATACTATACAATTGATATCGTCATGCTAATTTATAATTTTTGTTATCTTTTCACTAAGCTGTGTGCCGCACGTTTCTATCACGCCAACATATAGTTCCATCCGTTATCATACTATACAATTGATATCGTCATGCTAATTTATAATTTCGGTTATCTTTTCACTAAGCTGTGTGCCGCACGTTTCTATCACGCCAACACATAGTTCCATCCGTTATTATACTATACAATTGATATTGTCAGGTTAATTTATAATTTCGGTTATCTTTTCACTAAGCAGCGGGCTGCACGTTTCTATCACGCCAACACAAAATTCCATCCGATATTCTACTATACAATTGATATCGTCACGCTAATTTATAATTCCGGTTATCTTTTCACCAAGCAGCGGGCTGCACGTTTCTATCACGCCAACACATAATTCCATCCGATATTATACTATACAATTGATATCGTCATGCTAATTTATAATTTTTGTTATCTTTTCACTAAGCTGTGTGCCGCACGTTTCTATCACGCCAACATATAGTTCCATCCGTTATCATACTATACAATTGATATCGTCATGCTAATTTATAATTTCGGTTATCTTTTCACTAAGCTGTGTGCCGCACGTTTCTATCACGCCAACACATAGTTCCATCCGTTATTATACTATACAATTGATATTGTCAGGCTAATTTATAATTTCGGTTATCTTTTCACTAAGCAGCGGGCTGCACGTTTCTATCACGCCAACACATAATTCCATCCGATATTATACTATACAATTAATATCGTCACGCTAATTTATAATTTCGGTTATCTTTTCACTAAGCAGCGGGCTGCACGTTTCTATCACGCCAACACATAATTCCATCCGATATTAAACTATACAATTGATATCGTCACGCTAATTTATAATTTCGGTTATTTTTTCACTAAGCAGCGGGCTGCACGTTTCTATCACGCCAACACATAATTCCATCCGATATTATACTATACAATTGATATCGTCACACTAATTTATAATTTCGGTTATTTTTTCACCAAGCAGCGGGCTGCACGTTTCTATCACGCCAACACATAATTCCATCCGATATTATACTATACAATTGATATCGTCAGGCTAATTTATAATTTCGGTTATCTTTTCACTAAGCAGCGGGCTGCACGTTTTCATCACGCCAACACATAATTCCATCCGATATTATACTATACAATTGATATCGTCAGGCTAATTTAAAATTTCTGTTATCTTTTCACTAAGCAGTGTGCCGCACATTTCTATCACGCCAACACATAGTTCCATCCGTTATTATACTATACAATTGATATCGTCAGGCTAATTTAAAATTTCTGTTATCTTTTCACTAAGCAGTGTGCCGCACGTTTCTATCACGCCAACACATAGTTCCATCCGTTATTATACTATACAATTGATATCGTCAGGCTAATTTAAATTTCTGTTATCTTTTCACTAAGCAGCGTGCCGCACGTTTCTATCACGCCAACACATAGTTCCATCCGATATTTTACTATACAATTGATATCGTCAGGCTAATTTAAAATTTCTGTTATCTTTTCACTAAGCAGCGTGCCGCACGTTTCTATCACGCCAACACATAGTTCCATCCGATATTTTACTATACAATTGATATCGTCACGCTAATTTATAATTTCTGTTATCTTTTCACTAAGCAGCGTGCCGCACGTTTCTATCGCGCCAACACATAATTCCATACAATAGTAAATTATACAATCGATATCGTCACGCCAATTTATATTTTCTGTCATCATTGTGCTAATTAAGTTGCGTGACGCACGTTCCTCTCATGCATCACATAATTCCGTTCAAAATTATATTATAAAATTAATATATCGTCACGCTAATTTATATTTATATTTCAATTTCACTAACTATAGTGTATTTCCCATAAAAATAATGGGTTATGAATAGTAAAAGAAAAAAATAATATTAATTAAAAATATATATCTTTAAAGAATATATTTGATTCAAAATATTTGATTCAAAATATTTGAGTCAAAATATTTGAGTCAAAATATTTGAGTCAAAATATTTGAGTCAAAATATTTGAGTCAAAAAATTTGAGTCAAAATATTTCAGTCAAAAAATATTTCAGTCAAAAAATATGAGTCAAAAAATATGAGTCAAAAAATATGAGTCAAGATATTTGAGTTAAAAATATTTGAGTTAAAAATATTTGAGTCAAAAATATTTGAGTCAAAAATATTTGAGTCAAAAATATTTGAGTCAAAAATATTTGAGTCAAAAATATTTGAGTCAAAAATATTTGAGTCAAAAATATTTGAGTCAAAAATATTTGAGTCAAAAATATTTGAGTCAAAAATATTTGAGTCAAAAATATTTGAGTCAAAAATATTTGAGTCAAAAATATTTGAGTCAAAAATATTTGAGTCAAAAATATTTGAGTCAAAAATATTTTTGACCGTTGCGTGAGCGTGCACGCCAATTCTTTTTTTCCGCATTTTAGACAGTTGCGTGAGCGTGCACGCCAATAATTTCATTTTTTCCGCGTTTTAGACAGTTGCGTGAGCGTGCACGCCAAGAAATTCCATGAAATTCCACTTTTCCATGTTTTAGTCAACTTAGTTGCGTGGGCGTGCACGCAAATTCCATTTTCCGTGTCTTAGTCAATACTAAGTGACGTGAGCGTGCACGCTCACGTCACGCCCACGTCACGCTCACGTTTTTTTTCCGCATTTTAGTTAGTGCCGAGAAAAGATGCCATCAATTTTTCATAATTTTGGCTAATGACTAGTCCTCCAATATTACCTACCCATGTTTAAATTTTTGGTAATATAGGATTATATATATCTAGCATAAAGTCCTCTGACAGACTGACATGACAAGAAACTTTATTTTGGAGAAATAATTATGCAATATATGTGCCAAGACTAAGTGTACCTTTTACAGTTTACTATATATTCCCATATAGTAATTACTACCTAATTAATAATAGTATATTCCATTAATACCATTAAATTTACAAACTACTTATTTTAGGAGAAGATATGTTGGAAGTTTCAAGTGTTGGAAGATTACCAGACTGCAGGAACTGGTAGCGTGTCCTCCAAGAAATCCTCTATTTTGGCTTCTGTTCTCAGTAAAATACATGTGAATATAGGAGGAAATTAAGGATTGTTTGCACAGAATATGTTAAAAATGTCCCATGTTCTGCAGACTGGGGCCAAGATTAGCCAAATTAAGGGAAAATGATGGTAGCTTTTTTGCTGATTTTTGTATTTAATCCCCCCATCTTATAGAATAATAGAGGCTGGCAAACTCCAAAGTTCCAAACTGTAGGCCAATTGCCAATTTTGAGCTTATGCTTAACCTAAATCTCAAAGGATTTCTGAAAATTTATATGGGATATGATCATTGATTTGATGGGAACATAGGAATTAATTCTAAATTTGACATTAGTAGTTAGTACCTGAGTTTATGATCTTTTGAAATCATGAAATGACTGACTGCATAAGATGGGTGATTGGTGAAGTTGTGAAATTTATCTGGAAAATAATGAGGCCTTGAATTGACCTTCTGCAATATCTGGCGACAATTTTCCAATTAATTTCTATTTTTACATGTAATTATTGGAGAGTATTTTGCAATTTTGGGTCGTTTTGGCGAGAAATTTGAAAATCTTTGGAGAGAAATTTGAAAATCTTTGGAGAGAAATTTGAAAATCTTTGGAGAGAAATTTGAAATTTTTTGGAGAGAAATTGTCTGAAAAATTAAATATCTGGAGACTGACTGGGAAATTTAAGCCAAGTATTTGGATTCAACTAACTTATCCTGAAACATGGCCAAAAGTCAAAGGAGTTCAGTGCACCCAATACAGACTGGGCGTCATCATGTCATGGACATCATCCACAGCCACAACTGTGTAAATTTCACAGTTCCATCAGCTTATCAGTGAAATTTTTCCCCTTTGAAAATGATATTCTATAATTCTAGCAAAGTCTGTGGATATTCAGCTATTTATTTCTGTGTTACAATTAATTTTTACTGGTTTACTTGGGAGAATATTGGTGAATCAGCCATATTATAATTATTGAAATTATATATGTAGATTGTTTTATCTTTTTGTAAAGTCATTGGTTTTTTGTGCACCAAAACAGACTGGGACACCAGCTTACAGCAACAATAGTAATAATGCCTACATTTAAGGCTTAACTTAATTATTAATAGTTAATATAGCCTATTATCAATCAACCAGAGTTTCAATGTCTGATTGTACTAGTTAGTCACCAAGGTTACTAATTAGTATATGTGACTGTATGATTAAATTCTTCACCATATATATTTCAATTTATAAAAAAAATAGTCCAAAAAGATTGATGGTTAGGACTAGGTACTGCCTACTGGGTGCATTGGGATGCATGCATTATTTTTGCCTATAGTAAGTATTTCTTTAAGCGCAACTCTGAAATCTTTGCTAATAATTAAGGCTATTGTTAGCAAAGATTGTACTGCTAATTTTAGTAATATACCAGCTTGCAAAGTGTGTCAATGTCACCAAAGATTTATGGAAACGTTTTTTGAGGGGAAATATATCTTTGCAAGATCTTGAACTATTTTGTAATTAATTCCTATATTTACATGTAATTATTGCATGCGTTTTGGAGATATAGCTAGCTTGCTAACTATAGATAAACAAATATAGTATTCACCAAATGACTAAAAAGGATTGAACCGATTTTGAAAACTGAATGAAGTTGATAATACATTTACATGCCAATAACAATGGACAGCATTGAAAGTGTGCAATTAATTGGGTGAAATGGAGATTATTTTATTTGGAAAATTCTATACATATTTAAACTCATAATTTATAGAAATTGTTTTGAAATTAATTTTTCATGTAAATTTAAGAACGATTGTGAATATATATTTCATATAACTAGCTGCATGACTTCTTTCTCAAGCTTGCAAATTTGTGATTATCTTCTTTTTGACTAATAGCTATAAGATGATTGTTGTTAAGTTTTGATGACTGTTCCATAATAATGACACCAACTATTTCCTTTATAGTTAACTGCTGATTACATCAAGCTGATGAGGTATGCAGGGATTCTTCCGCCACAAATCCCTCAAAGGAATAGCCATGGACTGCATGGTGTCTGTGAAGATTGGCAAGATGTACTTCAGTCTCTGTCTTCTAGGAGGAGGAGAGGCAGACCCTGTCTTTGCTGCCTTCTACTCTGTGGATAACCCAATGCAGGTGTGTCTTCATCATTCACTTAACTCTAGATAATGAATAACTGTTATTGGATAACTTGCATAGCTATAAAGCAATAATTTTTAATGTAAGAACCTTTAATAAATGTATTAACTCAAGAATTTGCGTAGTGCATACATTAAAAATCGTAGTCTGCGATGAAGGGCCATTATTTTTTAAAACTGATGGCCATTCATGGTAGATTAAAGAAAATTTGTTCACTATTCACGGTGAATCTCTTACTCAGGAATCTACATTCACTACAGAGGAATTTTACTGTATTACATGCAAGGTTCACTTTGAATGTATCACATGTTCTTGTGAGTGATATGTAAGGTTGATCTTGAAAATATCTTCTATAATTAATTAAAATTTTGAATAATGTTATCAACTCCTAATATGAATTTTGGTTATTTGACAAGATAACCTTTTTTCCATGGATATTTTTTTGGTCAATATTTCTATTGTCTTTTCAGCTTAAGTACGTCGTATGCTAAATGTGTGACGTCATCAATCTGGATCACCTGAAGGAAGAGCGGATCGAAATGTACCCTCACATTGCAGAGATTGAGCGCAACTGAGAGAAAGTCTTTGAAATCTCCACTCAATAAGGAGGGAGAGATGCAACTCTAGAACTCTGCCTGCAATCAGAAGCTCTGAGGAAAGAAGATTGAGAGTTTCTTAGCAGGTAAATAAAGTGGTGCATTGCCTACATTAACGTGCTTTCGATAACCTTTATACCCCTAGGAGATCTATCCTAAAGCTAGTTGTGGTGAATGGAAGAAAAGATGATAGCTCTAGCCTCTAAGTTTATGCTCTTTAACTAGAAGGTCTCAGATTTTATGTTACATAGGCTTCATTTACTATCACCTCTTCATTTTCCTCTTAGATCCGTGAGTGCAGTCTCTGATACTTGTGAGCGTCATATTACTTGGTTAGTGACTGAAATTCACAGAGTAGCTTTTCTGCATCCATGAGCATGTTATTGACGGTGGTACATGATTTTGCTCGTGTAGCCAGTCCTTTCTGACTGCTTTTTTCAGTCCCTTGTACTTATTTCCTTTTGACGTCAGTGATATGACCAGAAATGGTCGGAGCAGACGTTAAATCCCTACCAATTTTCAATTTCTTATAAATTATTTATCACTTGTAACCTCTAACGCTATATTTGAATAAATATTATACTTATAGTCTATAATATGCTAGTTACATCAATAGCTTTTATTAATTTTTTTGTATAGCTATGCGAGGTATATTACACTACTTCTGCAATAATTTATTCATCATTATTGTTTCATCCATCAGGCAAAGTTTCCTGATTTCATATCACTGAAGACGCTGAAGAAAAATTCAAAGTCTTGATCTATGATGAAAAAGACAAGAACAATGTTGCTTTTATGATATTCATGAATGGACCGAGACAGAACAGGTGAGAACAGTGATAGTTGAGCTTCTGGTCTTTACAGTAATGCAATTGGCAGATCTTATTTATAAGAGAACCATGATTTTTTAGATACAATTAATTAATTATTTATAAGGGATTTGCTTATCTTATTCATGAATTTGTTCAAAATTCTCCATCTCATTTCTCTTCCTTATCATATCAGACTCTGGCTTCAGGGAGTTGACTCTGAAGATCACCAACTGTGTGAATGCAATAACTGGCAAGAGCATGAGGAGACCTATTCAGAGGGAAAGCAGACCTAAGAGGCACGAGAGAATCACTACTGACAAGAGGTAAGTAAATACAAGAGTGATAGATGGCGCTACTATTCGATTCTTTCCTTAAATTGAATGTGCTTAACGGACGATTGAAATTTGTCATTGTTCTTTAGAAATTTTTACATATCTGCAAAAATGACTTCGGTACCAAATTTTAATCCTATACAATTTTATAATTTTATTCTTTCCCGTAGGACTAAATTCGAAAATGAACCTTTGAGGTCCATGCAAAGAAGCAGCATACAGGTCAGGGCCGTCAGACTGTTTCAAGGGTTAGATCTGCTTCCCTAGCACCCAAATACTTACGAAGCTGGCATTGTTCATCCTTAGCGAAGGGCCAAGTTGAAGGCTTTGGTGGAGAAGGCTCTCATGGCAGAGCAAGCTAAGGTCATGTGACTGAAAGTGACAGGCATGTCTACACTCTGATGCCCAAGCATTTGTTTCGTTGAAAGAATGGCATTGACACGAAACATAAGTGATAATGTGTGGAATAAATTTAAGACATCTGCTGTATTATTTCATTTGTCTTTCCTTTACAAATTTCAGAAGTTATGATACATAATGGAACATTATCCAATAGGTAGTTATAATTTGTAATATTCCAAATTTAGGCAATTTTATTTTCGAAATCTTTATGCAACTACTAGCCGCCATCTAAAAGATCCTGGCAAACATCGTTGTACCGATACTAGCCATCATCTAAATGATGACTGCACTCCGACGCTTTGCCGCTCGTTGTCGACATTGGCCTGGTTGCACGGGTACGTTAACCCAGCGTCTTGCCGACGTCTTTTAGTGCATGCACGATGGTAAACCAATGTCGGCCGATACTGGCTAAGGTCGGATGCCTGCATCATTTAGACATTGGCTAGATGTACCACTGTTTGCTGGGTGATTTAGGTAGGTATATTAAAATGATAATAGTGTAACTGTCGTTATTATATTGTAATCATTTTGGTAATAAATTTCCATTTACATAGGTTATAAGCTATTAAGGAGTTACCCATTACGAAATATAATATAGCGAGGTTAAATTACCTAAGTATTATATATTTATAAAGATATACGTAGGTAGGTACCTAGTTACATTTCATATAAATACTATTTAACTATCCTCTCACAATTATAAAATAGGCAGTTATTTAAAATTAATTTTGAAAAGTAGAGATATTCTTATTCTATTATAACTAATTTATACCGAAATATTTTAGATCTAGAAATAAAAGTGTAGCTACCTAAATACATAAAGTAATCAATTTTAGTAAATGTGAATTAGGCATATTTTTGAGTGTATACCTACTTGCTTACTTAATTTCAGTGCACCCTTATTCGTTGAATTACTATCCAGAAAATAATATTTTTTATTTACAACTAGTAGGTACCATAGTAAACAGAATAGTATAGTACCCCCAGGATACAGTAACATAGGGTATGGTCAAGGTATATTAACTTAACAAGGTGTGCTACGCCTTGATACGAATTTTAGACTCCTCAGCGCATAACAAATACGCACATACGAACACACGGCCGTGTGCCCCTGCAATAATAGATACAGCTACTTAATTAGTTATTTGTATATAAGAATTTTTGCCGTGGTTGTTTGTGCTGTGTGCGGATGCAATGAAAAAAGTATAATTGTTCTGATTAAATTATTTTATAGGTTTTCTAAAAATGTAGGAATTAGGAAGAAATAGACAGTATAAGAAGAGACAGGATCGACAGCTCCTAAATAAACGTACTTTGAAGAAAAACAATACGTTTTTCCCTATTAAACCTTACTAAAAAATATATGAAAAGTTTTCACAATGCTGAATACAGCCAGTTTAGTCCAAAAAGGCATTTTATTCGAAAAAGAATGAATAACAGACCTTGTTTCCATGTAAAAATAATTATCATGGGGCACACGGCCGCACACCAGCAAGCGTCTTTCACAACAAAACTGTAATCATCTTGATATGAACCTGCGCAATGCTCTACCTTGTAGTTAATATACCTTGACTATACCCGATTATGTTCCTGTACCGTGAGTACCCCAGTTACATGTAATATTCAAATTTATTCTGGGTAGGCTGTGACGTCATGTATGTAAACAAGAGGTCACGTCATAGTAAACAGAATTGCTGTGGGTCACGTGGATTAGAGAATTAAAATGGCGGCCAACGCGACCGATCTGACTAATGATCTAATTATCTTGAATAAATCGTCTTCTTCAAGACTAAAAATTTGTTACTATCTTAGGTGTAAAAAGACCAGTAGCAATTACATCAACAGTCATTTTTTAATTTTCGTCCGTATGACTATAAAGATTGGATAATAGCATGCGATAATGTGGAATTAAAAAAAATATAACCGAAAACGTTATTTAACAAAAGTTGGGTGTGTTGCAGCCATATTTTGTGTTTACAGCCTACCGGGACACGCGTAATGGGGTACGGTCAAGAGCCCCCCCCCCCCCGGTCAAGAGCCCCCCGGTCATGAGCCCCCATGGTCACGAGCTCCCCCGGTCATGAGTCCCCCCTAGGTCATAAGCCCCCTCGGTCACGAGCCCCCCCTCCATGTTTTTTAATCCTTATTTACCTAGTTAAACAAATGAAGAACTACTTAGATAGAAATAACTGAGAGTTGCTAATGTAGTTTGTTGTATCCGCTAGATTGTTGTACTGCACACTTCATGATTGTTTAATGACCTGGCAGGGGGGTTGGGGGGGGGGGGGAGGCGGCACGCCCCCCGATATACATATAGTTTATGTCTAATCAGTAATGAACTACAAAAGTGTCAATAAGGATTAAATAATATAGGTAAATAAGGATTTGAAAACAGGGGGGCTCGTGACCGAGGGGGGGCTCATGACCGGGGGGGCTCTTGACGGGGGGGCTTATGACCTAGGGGGGCTCATGGCCGGGGGGGCTTATGACCGGGGGGGCTCTTGACCGGGGGGGCTTATGACCTACACCCACGCGTAATATCCCCCCTATAGCTCTGGGATACTATAATTATGTTCTCTGTACTGTGTAGGTACTTAGGGAGAAGTTCCCATTTATCGGCCACTTAAGAATTGTTTACTTCAAAACTATTATTATTGTTAAACTCTCCTCTCTACTAATGCATATACGACAGAACCAACTAAAAGATGAAATTCAAATCTTTTAAACCATATAAAGTACTTTGCAATTCGTTTATTATAAATTAATCTACATTGAATCAAATATTATATCTGAGAAACTCCAATTATCGACATGTTGAAAGCAAATATCGTCACATGTTATTACCCATTTATCGTCATGTGTTGATACATGGGTGATATCGTCCACAGAATAAAATTTTCATTGAACAGCTGGCAGGATGGGGGAAAATCAGATAGAATGGGGGATATCCAGTAGAATGGGGGAAAATTAGGTAGAATGGGGAAAATTAGGAAGAATGGGGAAAATAGGTAAAATGGGGGAAATTAGGTAGAATGGGGGAAATTAGGAGAATGATGTAAATTAGGTAGAATGGGGGATAATTAGGTAGAATGAGGGAAATTAGGTAGAATGGGGGAAAATCCGATAGAAGGGGGAAATTAGATAGAATGGGGGAAAATCAGGTAGAATGGGGAAATAAGGTAGAATGGAGGAAACAGGTAGAATGCGGTAAATTAGGTAGAATGGGGGAAAATCAGGTTAGAATAGAGGAAAATCAGGTAGAATGTGGTAAATTAGGTAAAATGGGGGAAAAGTTGGCTGAGTAGAGAAAATGATGCTAGAAGCCAAAGGTCATATTATCGCTGATGTCTAATGAAATTAAATACAAGGGACTCGAAGAAGCAGTCAGAAAGAAAAGTAGCTTCATGAACAAAGTCACTTACCACCGTCGGTGACAACTCAAGCAACCACAATGATTGGCCCCAAGTGGGAACTACGTGGTACGCCCACCTGAAAAGAGGTGGGAAAACCATGTGGGGTATACGTGGGCATTTGGAAACTGGTTCTGTGTGGTGACAATATTGGGTCCTGCTAAACACCGCCCGGAACCGCCCGGGACCGCCCGGAGCCGCCCGGGACCGCCCGGAGCTACCCAGGGACAAATTTCTACCGCCCGAGCACAGCATATCGTACAATTGGTTATGATTGACCTTCGTACGAATTTTGGAGACGAAAAAATGATTCGTTAATGAGTAAAATCGTTTTATAAGTGACATCATTATGTCTTACTTTTTCAGCACCGCCCGGAGCCTTGCGGAACCGCCCGGAGCTACCCAGGGACAAAATTCTACCGCCCGAGCACATTATATCGTACAATTGGTTATGATTGACCTTCTTACGAATTTTGGAGACGAAAAAATGATTCGTTAATGAGTAAAATCATTTCAAAAGTGACATCATTATGTCTTACTTTTTCAGCACCGCCCGGAGCCTTGCGGAACCGCCCGGAGCTACCCAGGGACAAAATTCTACCGCCCGAGCACATTATATCGTACAATTGGTTATGATTGACCTTCTTACGAATTTTGGAGACGAATAAATGATTCGTTAATGAGTAAAATCATTTCAAAAGTGACATCATTATGTCTTACTTTTTCAGCACCGCCCGGAGCCTTGCGGAACCGCCCGGAGCTACCCAGGGACAAAATTCTACCGCCCGAGCACATTATATCGTTTAATTGGTTATGATTGACCTTCTTACGAATTTTGGAGACGAATAAATGATTCGTTAATGAGTAAAATCATTTCAAAAGTGACATCATTATGTCTTACTTTTTCAGCACCGCCCGGAGCCTTGCGGAACCGCCCGGAGCTACCCAGGGACAAAATTCTACCACCCGAGCACATTTTATCGTACAATTGGTTATGATTGACCTTCTTACGAATTTTGGAGACGAAAAAATGATTCGTTAATGTCTTAAATGAGTAAAATCGTTTAATAAGTGACATCATTATGTCTTACTTTTTCAGCACCGCCCGGAGCCTTGCGGAACCGCCCGGAGCTACCCAGGGACAAAATTCTACCGCCCGAGCACATTATATCGTACAATTGGTTATGATTGACCTTCTTACGAATTTTGGAGACGAAAAAAAGATTCGTTAGTGAGTAAAATCGTTTTATAAGTGACATCATTATGTCTTACTTTTCATAACCGCCCGAAGACGAAATTTTACCGCCTGGGTACATTATATTAGTTATCATTCATTAGTACAACGCCCCATTAATATTAGTTCGACGCCCTATTAGTCCAACACCCCATTGGTCCGACACCATATAAGTCCGACACTCCATTCCCCCTGCCAGGTCATTAAAAATCACGAGGTGTGGAGTACATCAAACTAGCGGATACAAAACACTACAGTCAATGATGAAATCGGATGAGAGATTTCGTCATACTAATTAATATTAGAAATAAAATGAAAGAAATAACTTATTCAAATTTAAGATTAGTTATTAATTGAGTACATATATATACAGCTACTTGAAGCTTCCGATACCGTAAGGCAGCGTCCGTTAGCTTCAAGTACCGCCTGGTAGCATCTAGTAGTAGTAGCCTCCGGTAGTACCCGGTATTATCTAGCAGCATGCAGTCCTCAGGAAGCATCTAATAGCGTCCGGCATCATCCGGTAGCATCTAATGACGTCCAGTGCTGCCATAATGCTGCAGTGATCACCTTATTCCACTACATATATATTAACATACATATTTCATACTTAACTACATATTTAGCATTTCTGACACATTATTTATACAATTAACGAGTATACAAATAAATATATAAATTACAATTGTAATTAAGATAACTGGTATGTATAACGAAACATTTATATCACACTGATTGTATAAAATATGATATATTATATATTTCAAATATTACAAACAAATATATATTATTTACCTATGGCATCAAAGTGAGCATATTTCTTTACCCGCGAATACAAGCCCTTTGTTCGAAGACGCTGCGCATATCTTACCATCAAAGATGCAAAATATATCACCATAATATTCCAATTTAAAGTTGAGAATAGTACGCATTTAAATTCTCTTATACACACAGAGAAAGGATTAGTTGAATCAAATCATATTTGATTTGTTTTGACTAAATTTTATGGTTTATCTGTGCGCCTACCTACGTGGTGAGTTGCAGGTACTATTTAATATGAGTTAAATTGACGTTGGTTAAAACAACACATATGTGAGTTGATTATTTTTAATTCCCGATGGTCACAACAACTACCTGTGATAGTCAAAACTGCTCGTGATGGTTGAACCAATTATATGTAATGGTTAAAACAACTACAGAACAAGGTTACATCAACTACTTGTGTATGTTTCTCCAATCACTCCTATGTGTTATACCAACTACTCGTGTAGGTTATACCAACTGCTTGTGTAGGTTATACCAACTACTCGTGTAGGTAATACCAACTACTCGTGTAGGTTATACCAACTGCTTGTGTAGGTTATACCAACTACTCGTGTAGGTAATACCAACTACTCGTGTAGGTTACATTAACTACTCGTATAGGTGATATCAACTACTCATGTAGGTTATATCAACTACTCGGTTAGGTTATATCAACTAATCGTGTAGGTTATACCAACTGCTTGTGTAGGTTATACCAACTACTCGTGTAGGTTATACTAACTACTCGTGTAGGTTATACCAACTACTTGTAAACTAAGTAAATGTATATCAACTATTATAGTGTAGGTTGAAATATCGGTCTGGTTAGCAGTAGCCAGACTTTTTACAAGACTTTTTCAGTCACTATATTTACTCTATTAAATTATAATCTCGAGTTAGGTCCCGGTATCAATTAGATTAGACTATTTATTTTCTAGGACCAAATCTAACATGTTCACATTTATTTTCTACTTTTGCTTCTGTGATATGCATACTATTTTAATTTTAAAAAATAATTGATCACCTAGACCTATCCTTGCTTTTTGAAATGTTTTCGATCCGATGAATTGATATATGGTTATCAGTTGTAAATTAATAGATTAGATTGAATAAGTAATCTCATCAGGTCAGTTTATAAATAAGTAGTTAGATGACATAAATAACTTTACGTAATTAATTAACCAGGCTAGATTACAAAAGTTGATAAATTTTTGATATGCTGCAATTGTAATATAACTTAATGAATAATAAATTAATGATAAAGCCTTTATCTTCTAAACCATATTTTAGTGCAATTCATCTTACTCATAGGCACTGATATTGAAATATGCTAATAGAATTACCAAGGTCAAATTGAAAACTAAATATAAACATTTAAGTTTTAGATTTATTAATTAGAAGTGCAATTTGAATTCTCGTCACTTTCTTTCACGACTGTACGTTGCCAATTCCTGAAATAAGAGATTCGTATATTAATATATATTGAATAGAAATTCAAAGTATCGTTCATATACATTATCAATAACATCACCTACTCTTTTTCCTTTTGTGATGAGATAGCGACAGCTTCGATATTCTTTTCATGTCTGGAATCCCTAAAAGCATATGAAAAAGTAAGAGCTAATCATATTGCAAATACATATTTAAAAATCATCTAATATTTTCAAATACTTACTTTGACCTAGCATAATTGTTCCTGAACCATTCAAAGGAATTGAAGAGGACTCCGATAGTTGATGACGTTGATCTACTTCATCAATTCTTCATCAAGATCTGAAAGTAGATTCAGAAAATATAGAAAACCATATATTAATAAAGAAATGAAAAGAATTATTAACTGAGAATTCTTTCATATAGGTAAATTATTTATATAAAATGTTAAACTAATTATAAATCTTCAGATGCAGTATAAATTTAGCTCTAATAAATGCAATGGATTTTTCTAGCTAATCCTCATAATTTTGTTCATTATACACTCATAATGTAGACTTTAATTAAATACCAAGAAAGTATAATATATCAAAAGGCTCACCTCTGGTTGGAGTGTTCTCACCCTGCTAAATCCCTGGACGGTGTTCTCCTCCGACTATCTCCCTGGATTCTACCAGGTGGTACCAGACGCTGTTAGATCCTACCAGGAGATACCGGATGAAACTAGCTTGATGCTACCGGGCGGTACCGGACACTGCAAATTAACTGATGGTACGTCATTAACTATCATAACATATATTTTCCTTCTAATTGGGAACTGCTTTTTATCTTTTTACAACATACACACAGAGAAAGGATTAGTTGAATCAAATCAAATTTGATTTGGGTTATTTTTGCGCCTACCTACGTGGTGAGTTGCAGGTACTACTAAAAAGTAGTTAAATTGACGTTGGTTATAACAAAACAGTCGTTTTGACTCACTCCTAAACTTAAAAAAAGTTGCGCCAACTCGCATAGTAAGTTAATTTATACACCAGATACATTGGATTAACAGTCTTTGTGAGTCCCTTCAATACGCTCTGTCATAATTGTTTCAACATACTTTAAAATTCTCAAAAAAGTAACTTTTAACTCTCATAGTAAGTTGATTCAATCTATAAAATGAATTTAATTATCTAATGTTTGATGACACACCATGTCATAGTTGTTTTAACACACATGAAAACATGAATAAAGTCCAACCAACTCACGTAATAAATTGATTCAAAGCATAAATTGTTGACCCATTAGATATGAGTAAACTTTTTTCTCTGTGTATTATTGCTTTACAGATCTAGGAATCTTATCATTTGTCAGTATTTTATTAGCTTTGTAAAAATGAGTGTACGTTCGATATATCGCACATTTCTACCCTATTCACGACTGACTACTAACAGAATGGACTGAACTTTGAACATTGCTGCTATTTACTTCATCACAATATCTTCAGTTTCATCACCCCCATAATTGGTCACAGTAT